>CABHPR010128587.1:0-45239 GCA_902168415.1 Peromyscus melanophrys | reverse complement strand
GGGGGGGCAATGTGCATGTACTTGCTTGTAGGGGCAGAGGACAATTTGTGGTGTTGTTCCTCAGGTGCCAACCACATTTATTAATTTGTTTGATTGTTTTTATTTATTTTATCATTAATTCATTCATTTATTCATTTATAGGCATTGTTTCTCACTGGCCTGAAATTCTCCAAGTGGGCAGGGCGTTCTTGCTGTCAAGCAGCAGGAATCCGTGTGTCTCTGCCTCCTGATGCTGGAATTAAAAGTGCCCACTGTCGCCGGGCGTTGGTGGCGCACGCCTTTAATCCCAGCACTCGGGAGGCAGAGCCAGGCGGATCTCTGTGAGTTCGAGGCCAGCCTGGGCTACCAAGTGAGCTCCAGGAAAGGCGCAAAGCTACACAGAGAAACCCTGTCTCGAAAAACCAAAAAAAAAAAAAAAAAAAAAAAAAATAGCTTTTGTGTGTATGTTTTAGGAATCAAGGAAAGTACTAACTGGTTAGGCTGCCTTCCCAGTTCTCATAGAACATGGCTCTCTCCAATGATGCCTAATTAATCAGTAATCAGGGCTCAGCAAGCAGCATTTGTATAAATAAGCAAGTACTCTAAATTATCATTTAACAGGTAAATCCAGAGTAGTGATGCCTTTGGATACTGAGTTGCCTACATTGCGAAATCATGAAAGCATAGAACTAAAAACCAGTGGAGTGTATACCACAGGAAGCCACTCTGCGACTAGTTTGCAGTTGACTCTGGGATTAAACTGGATCATGAGTTCTTGACCAAATTTGAAATTTTGGGAGATAGCTAATTTGCAGCTTAGTTCTCGGTCCCTTCAATTCCCCATTGAACACAAGCAGCACAACTAAGCCAAGTGGAATAGAATGTCCCTTGGTGAAGTTGCAGTGAGCATGCGCTTGAGTTTGATGAAGTAAGGTACAAGTCACAGCACTGAGCCATGATAACTTTACTGGGGTATAGCCTGTCTACATCTGTGATCTGCCAACCACCACAAAGAGCAAATCTACCACAGGAATTTGATTCGATTCTCCACTCTGCTTCTTTGTGTAATGTGCAGAAAACACAGGGTAGACTTGATTGTGTGTTAAAGCTATAAAACATATTCCATTTTATACTGGGTCATTACACCACTGTGATGGAAGATAGCTACCATAGGATGTAGCTAAAGCAAAGAAAGCAATGTCTGAGGGTGCTGTACATCGTCTACCAAACATCATGCCACATTCTGGAATCATCTAAAACATGTACTAGGTTCTTTCTCTTCAAAAAGCTCCAAACCTGTTTGGAGAGAATCAGATGTGAATAGACAGTGACAGAGATATTCCTCTATGGCCCTGTGTACAGGATCCTTCTGCAAAGATCAGAGAAAATTAAGTCAGTGAGAAAGGGAAGAATGTATAGGACATGTTGGGGGCTATGAGGAAAAGGTACCTCTCAGCTGGCATCCTTGCCAGATAGGGGATATATTTTCTACCCATAGCAAACTACAAAGATTTCTGTTTTTGAAAACCTCTTTCTAGGGCTAGGGATGTGGTTTTCTTGGTAAAATATTTACCTTCCAAGCATGAGGATCTGTGTTTGATCTTCAGAAGTCATTTATGAAAAGCCAGGCAGGGCGGCCTGCCTTTGTAATCACAACATTGTGAAATCAGAGATGGGCAAATAACCCAGGGCTGACTTGCCAGCTAACCAAGCCTAGTGGTAAGTTCTAGGCCAGTAAGAAAATATACCTTAAAAATGAGTGAGTAAATAGATAGATAAATGTGGAACAAACAAAAACACCTTTCCCCATTAGTTTCTACCTCAGTTGACCTAACACCAATAAGACCCTGACTACTCAAGCCTAGCTAACAGCCTTTTGTTCTCAGACTGGGACGGCTATGTCTGAGCAAGCCGCCTTTCAGCAAATCCTCGTATGGTGGTTTGGTTCAACAACACTCCCAATAGCTTTCATCTTAAATTAGACTTGTGAAATGATGTTAAAATTATAGTTACATAAGATAGAACTACGTGACAGGCTTTGTCTTTTTTTATTCTCAACTCCTTTTTCCTTTTCAGTCCGTCATTTATAATTGTAAGGTGAGCATGCTACCTGAATTCTGCAGGTGTTTGAACATGATATTGAACTGGATAATGCAGAGTCTCTCATACAGCTATGTGCTGTTGGGACAGAGAACAGATTGGGCCCCAAATGGTTTCTCTGGTGATGCTCTAAAGGAGAAAAAGACACCAAGTATAATTTGAGAAATAATAGCCTCATGATATTGCACTGCTCATGTGAACCCATTTATGAAAATGAAGGATTATCTTCCTGGGAATGGGTCCAAGAAATTGGGGTTTGTTCTCACTCAAGCTTCCTTGTTTGTTTTTATTTTTGTTTTTGTTTTTGTTGTTGTTTTGGGTTTTGTATTTGTTGTTGATTGCTTGGTTTTGTTTTTTAGTCTTTGGAAACAGGGTTTCTCTCTGTAATTCTGGCTGTCCTGGAGCTCACTCTGTAGGAGCTCACTCTGTAGTCCAGGCTGGCCTCAAATTCAAAGATCTGCTTGCCTGCTTTTTTGATAATACAAACTGATGAAAAATATCAAATAAGTATGAAAATAACTATTTCATTGTTTGTAGTGCAAAAATCCTCTGATGTTTACTAAGACATACAAATCTTTGAAGTAATGTACTCACCTATTAATAGCCCCAAATAAATATAGCATAGTTCAAAGAGATTAAAATACCTGACTCTTATCTCATGGAGGATCTTATTCACGGGGTGTTTTTATATGTTGTTCTTTAGTATACAGCATGATATACAGATAGCATAAGATACTCCTTTCCATAAATTGGATCCAGTCTAGTATGAAGGACAGCATACAAAGAGGTGTAGGGCTGCTTATGATGGGCATCATCTGCTGCAGGGAGGTAGAGCATGGAGAGCTCTCAGGAGGAGGGGACAGCCTCTGGTGCATTTGAGTTGGGACTTGAGGGATAATGGACTGATTTCTTCATTTTTCATGATCTTAGGCACTGTGGAGTCCAGAAATGCTTAATGAGGAGTAATAAGAGCATGACACAAAGAGGGATTGGATTACTGTGGATTTTCAGGGCATAATTTTGACAGAATTTGAGCAGGAGTAGCTCAAGGGAAATATAATTCTACTCATTCTGGATTTTATACCTTCATCTTTTGCCTATGGATATGTATGAATTTCCATAATGTTTATTTAAACAGACGCTTATTTCTGGCCTGGCCTATGGGTTTTTGCTAACACAAATGGCAGCACTGCATCCCTCTCAATTTCAAATCCAAGACTAAAGATGCACGTACATGCCAGTTGACTTTGGCATGTGGAATAGATATGATGCTCTCTCATTTTTAACACATGAGTAGAAACAGATGAATTCAGCTATCTTCTTGAATGAAACTTTGCCTTATCCTCCCTGACCAATAACTGAAGGAGGAATGTAGCTTGTAAGTGGCAGCCAGTGAGCCCAATCACAGGTAAAGTTTCAGTAATTTTAAAATAAAATAATGATAAAATGATACAGATAGAAAATACATGCTTAACCTTTAACATTCTTATCTTAAAATACAATATTTTTTCACTTCATATAAATGTGCTACACTTCCTTATTGTTGACTCATGACATGACAAAGTCATCATAAATCCTTCAATTATTAAATTGCTCATTTTGATGATGCCTGTCATTCTTGAATGTGGGCATACTGATGTCATAGACAGCATAATGCAATTTTAGAAAATAAGTTACCTTCTGAGAATGGTCCTCATCTCAGTCATGAATATATTTGACACATGGAAAGTGAGGACTTGGAACATTTTTGGAATTCCCAAGCATGTTAGTTAGGGTTTACTATTGCTATGAGGAGGCACTATGACCATGGCAACTCTTATAAAGAAAACAGTTAAGTGAGGGGCCTCGCTCACAGTTTCAGAGATCCAGTCCATCATCACCATGACAAGGAGCATGGCAGCGTGCATGCAGACGTGGTGCTAGAGCTGAAAGTGCCACACCTTGCAGGCAACAGGAAGTCAACTGACTGTCACACTGAGGGAAGCTTGAGAAAAGGGACCTCAAAATCCACCCCCACAGTGACACACTTCCTCCAACAAGGCCACACCTCCTAATAGTGCCACTCCCTTTGGGGGCCATTTTCTTTCAAACCAGCACACCAAACAACCAAGATCTGAGAGAACTGCAAAAGGTAGGCTCTATATTGGTTGGACTTCTTAGCTTACTTCTGTTAATATTGTTCATTCCTCTAAGGGTGAATAGAGAAGTCTTCCAACTAAACAGTGCATCCCATCTTCATCATGGACATGATAGGATTGGGTTACTAACCCTTTGTGAAGTTATATTTCCAACTTAGCACTCGATGTTTTTCTTTTCCTGTAATACGTGTGATTTTATGCTTAGCTGTTTCCAGGAATTTGGTGCACTTTTCTACTGACCATATTATTTCAACTGTAGCTTCTTTATGAGGCCTGGAACTTAGGTCTTCATAATTTAAAAAAAACAAAAACAAAAAACAAAAAAAAAAAAAACACAAAAAAAACCACAAAAAAAAAACCCTTGACTGACTTTCTTCGTCTTCCTATCACCAACTTCCTTGGTCAGATTTCTGTTTCAAGTATCATCACATCATCTTACCATGTTTGCACTTTCTGTTTCTGTTTTAACTGTGAGGTCTAATTTGCTATCACGATGTTAGCAGTGAGTTGGCTTGTGTCCTTTCTTTCCCTTGTTGTATAAAATACCGAGTAGGCAAGGAGTCTTTTTTCTAGTTTTGGTATCCTTGGCCCTTTAGTGTTGAAGGTCCACTGAATGTTGGACTGACAGAGTTAGAGGCTGGCAGCCCCAGAGACTTGTAACCCTACCATTAGAAACTTGAGATCTTCAGAGCTAGCTGCTAATATTGCAGGGTTATTGTCCTAAGATTTGATTATCAGGAACCAGGAAATCTGGAATCTCATTTTCAGCAGTTAGTGAAAAACACCATTCATAGCAGTTCAGAGTACAGTTCCAAAGCCTTAACTGTTAGAACCCTGGTCCTTTGGTGCTTAGCAGCTACCCTGAACTCCTCCAAGGAGCAAGGTCCCCAGTCTTCAACTTTGGCTTTTGACAATTTTGCTGGCTACTGGCTAGTTTTACGCCAACTTGACACAAGCTAGTGTCATCTGGGAAGAGGAAACCTCATTTGAGAAAATGTCCTCACCAGATTGGCCTGTGGTGCATTTTCTTCATTGATGATTGTTATGAGAGGGTCCAACTCACTGTGGGTTAGTAGTTCTGAGTGCTAGGAGATAGTAGACCAAGTAAGCCATGAGGAACAAGCCAGTAAGCATTGTTCCTCCATGGCCTCTGCATCAGTTCCTGCCTGCAGAACCTTGCCTTGAATTTCTGCCCTGACTTTCTTCCATAATGAATTGTAACATGGAAATACAGTGGACTAAAACCCTTTCCTCCCCAAGTTGCTTTTGGTCATGGTGTTTTACCACAGCAGTAGAAACCCTAAGACAGCAACCTTCTTCTTTCTTTGTTCCACAGCCCTCCCTTATCCCAGCTGTCTCTGCTCCCATTGCCTCTTTCCCCAGTCCTTCTCTTAGCTGCCTTCCCACAACTACTACCCTCCCCAACCCCTCTACTGATGCTTCTGATTGACACTGCATCTGCCTCCTCTGTATGTTATAAGCTTAGGTCATAGAGTGATATCTATGATACAACTCACAAGTGGGCATGCAAAGATCATTTGAGAAAAGCCCCTTTTATTGTGTTTAATGCAGTTAGAGACAACACAGAAGGAGCTGTCAGCTGATTCCAAAAGTGAGTTGAACAATCTGGTAAAGGTGGATTTAGCCAGAATATGGCATAAAAATCTGACTTTAACTTCTAACTAATCACAGGACAACTTCTAGCATTATAAAGACCAATCACAGCAGAAGATAGGCACAGCCCATCCATCTGTCCATCATAAACGTGTCTATGAATCACTACTGAACTGTTCTTTTGGACTCAACTGAAGGCACGGTTAGAGAGTGTTAGCCAGAACCAGGACTCTCTAGAGGAGCTGAAAACAGGGTTATGCAAAGTTCACCTGGACTTGACTAGGGTGTTGTGAAGGTTTTGGAGCCAGTGCCAATGATACTGTCATGAAGCTTCCTGAACCAGAAGCCATGTCTTCAACGTCTGTGATTAGAATATTCTTTACAGCTGGAATATAATCCCCTTTAATAGCTCCCAGCTCAAATCTGTCAGGCATGCCTGAGTGGAGGATGTGTTGAATAGCTCACTTTTAACAAATTCATTTATTCACAGAAAAAAGTGAAAGGGTTCTTACAGAAAAAGACTTAATGAAAGTTTAATCTAAAATTAACATTCTTAATAAAATTCAAATTTATTTAATATAGAAGTGTTCAGAATTAAAATCTCACTTAAAAAATAAATCACATAAACTCACAAATTCTGGTTGCTTGAGTCTTCCTTTCTCCATGTATTGAAAGATTATTTTCACATTCTATAGAACAAAACTTTCTGCAAAAATTCTATAGAAGCTCATTGTAGAAAATCAATATGTATCTGTATAACATTAAACAAGTGCTAGTTGTGACCCTTGAGATTCACAATGACCACTTAATGATTTCTATCTTTTCATTTCTTTTTTTTTTTTTTTTTGTTTTTTTTTGTTTGTTTGTTTTTTTCGAGACAGGGTTTCTCTGTGGTGCCTGTCCTGGATCTCACTCTGTAAACCAGGCTGGCTTCGAACTCACAGAGATCTGCCTGGCTCTGCCTCCCAAGTACTGGGATTAAAGGCGTGCACCACCACCACCCAGCACACTTAATGATTTCTAATGCCTTAGGTGTGTGTAGCAAGCCCTGAGATTGAGTTAGATAATAGTGCAGTACAATTTTTAATTATTTTATAATAATTTAATGGTCATACCATTCTAGCTACAAAATATGTAGCCCAATCAGTTAAATGATAGAGAATAATTTTTGTTTTTGACAAGAAACTGCTTTTATTCATTAGCTAGAGGTTGATAGTTGTTTTGAGTTAGCTTTCCATATAAACAGTCCAAAGCCCACCTGTGCCTTAACACCATGCATCCCATTATAAATGACAACAATGAATTTAGAACCTGAATTGCTACTTCAGTGCTTCTTAGAGTTGGTAATTGTTACTAATGTACTAATTGTTCTGTTATTTTAAGTGTTGGTTACTTATTTGTGTTTTTAATGATGAAACCAGTTTGAACCTGGTATGATGTAAAAATGTTATTTTTAGAAGTTAGTTTTGTGATTCACATCACTTGGAATTATAAATTCTCAGAGTAGGTCCATGAAATAAATATTTTTAATTAATGAGACAATGTCAGGAATCTAGAGACTTCAAACTAATGACATATATACTTAATATTTGTCTGTCTTCAGCTGGTTGCTATTTAAAGTAAGTGATATCAAAGCAACCACAGGTATTTGTGACTGTGGCCACCCATGGGGGGAGGCTTTTATCTGTCACTCTTATAAAGAGTACATAATGAAAACTCAGTGACCTTATGCACATTGTTATCTCTGTCTCCAAAGCTTGCTGCCCAATGGTGTCACTATCTGTCAGTAGATGTGTTTAAACATAATTTATGGAACTTTCTATCCAGCTTCTTCAAACCATGTCCTCTACCATAGTAAGAGGTCTGAGATCATTAAAACTAATGCTGCATATTCCCAACTCAGTCAAGCAGACACCATGGCTGATTCGATCCTCAAGGAAAGAAAAGTATCTACGACACTTTGTGGCATGATCTCATTTTTAGATCATTGTGAGTACATGTGCACTGTCCCAAACTGTTACCAGCCCCAGAGACAATCACTCTCCCTGTCACCATGATGCATCTTTCTCTAAACTACACAATATGGATAACAAAACTCATTTCCGGGTCAGCTTAAGTTCAGTTTCCAGCTAGAAGCTGAAATGAGGCTGTGATGGACTTGGCTTTCCAGCAGTGGTTATCTCTTGCACACACAGCAAAGCACTCAGACACTGTTTCCAGCTCTTCAGAATCAGAAAATAAGCCAAGGGTTATGAATGCCATACTATCACACTGAGCGTGGACAGCCAGCCAGGTTCAGATTGACTTTAGTTTCTTCATAGCAGAGGATACACAGCAGTATATACTGTCATTTACAAATAAATTACCTGAGAAGACTGGTATCAGAAGTTTCCAAATTAATATACTAAAAGTAACTAGTGCTATCCAAACAAATTACATGAAGACAAAGGTTGACTGAAACTATAAAATATTTCTAAGAAACAGAGCTTGTTTTTCAGTCACCTAAAAGTTTCTTACTACTGAGACTGGACACATGGTTCATGGATTAAAAACCATACTGCTCTTGCAGAGGCCAGGGGTTCAGTCTCTAACACCCCACAGGACAATGCACATATAACTGTAACTCCAACTCCAAGGAATCTAACACCCTCTTTTGGATTGTGAGGCCACTACACTCATGTGCACATGCATGCACACACTTGCATGCACAGATACACACAACACACACATAATTAAAAATAAAAACAAATATTAATTGTTTAAAAAATTGTATCACCATTTAAACTCTTAGGAAGATACTTCCATTCTTTTTTATTATTGAGATGATGAAATATATTTTGTAGATGTTAATTTACCATGGCTCCTTATGACTTTAAGAGTTCAAAATTCAAGATGGAATAAGTAAGCTTGGAGCAGGCTAAAGAATGGTTGCTAGAGCCCAAATGTAAGGGGAAATGCTGTAGCAGTTAACGCCTGCACTTGGAATTTTAAAGTACCATTCAGATAGAAACTGGCAATCATTATATCATTATCATTTACTCTCCTGGTTTTCTAGGTGAGGGTAATCCTCTCTTCGGTTTCTTGGGGATAATTGAAATAAATTCAGGTAAATTCTTAACTAGTATATGTTCTGAAAGGTTGAGCCATAATTTCACATACAATTTTAACTCTTGTCTATATGAGACTGTAGTGATCATCAATGGAACAAAAGACACACGTCACTATGTACAGTTTTTCCCACCCATATACAAACAGTATCGACACCACAGCTAGTGTGAAGAGAATGCAGAGTCATGCTACTTACAGCAGAATGTCCACATCAAGCTGCCATTTGTTCTTGTTCCAGCTTGGCAGCCCTCCCCCAGGCTCCTCTCTTGACTGCCTTCTAGGAGTCAATGTTGTATGCATGGCTTGGATTTGTGTCTCAAAACACGTCTGATCCATCCACTGTCTCCTTCGGAGCAGCTGAGTGGCCTTTCACAGTGTCTGCTGTGGCCTTGCCTGTCCCTCCCAACCAAATCTCCAGGTTCTGGGGACCTCTGTCCCTTGCAGATGACCCTTTTTAAAAAGTGTCCACATTAAGCAAATTTAGACTTATTGTCCTTGTCATTATTTAATCAGAAAATGACCATTTACTAAGCATTTCCAAGATATTAGTTTAGTATAAGTAATCTACAAAATATTTGGAGGATGTGTAGCTCTGTATATAAATATTTTAGATAATGGACCTGAGCACCCTCCAAATCAGATAACCACAGGGGGCATCCTGGAGGCAGTCCCCCGAGGGAACCAAGGGGCCACTCTCTTTCTATTAGTGGTAATGTGAATTGAACAAAAATGTACATTAAATAATTACAAGGTAAATACATAACCAATACCACCAAAGTCCAGCAAGTTATGTATTGTTAACTATACTTATACATTAAAGTCATAGAAAAACCCAACCATAAAGAACCTTACTTCTGTGAACCCAGCTCTACACACCCATGAGATGCAATATAGAAATTCTGTCTTAAGACACCAGGCAATTTAAGCCTAAGTTTTAGCTAGTAGATGAAACAAATACATTATATATTTTTTAATGTATAAGGAATTAGTGAATTCATTCTCTACTGCAAAATATTCCATATTATTTTATAAATATGTGTCTTGTATCTGTATGGCACTAGTTTATATTTATCAACATAGGAGAACATGAGTTATACTTAAGTAATCAGTTAATACTTTCTGGATAAATTAATTCTCAATCAGTAATTCCTGGGGAATAAATAAACTAAGTTAATAATAAAGGTGCAACAATATTCTTCATTATAAATTATTATGCATGTTAATAATTTATTCTGCATCCAATCTCCAATTACCATTATCTAAATTAAAGAAATTAAATTCTCACAATTATTAAAGATATAAACATTTGAACAAAAACTGCAATACATATTAATAATTTATGATTGAAAGAATTGCAGCTAAATATTTTCAGAACTCAATGATTACTTCAGGTACACAAAGTAAATAATAAGATTGATTGATTCAGTGTCTCTGTGAAAAGTATTCTATTAGACATGGAATAGGAAATATTAGCACTATGATCTATATCATGATAAAAGCAAGCAGTATTTTTTAAGTAGGTCTTTTTGTTGTTATTGTTGAAAAGAGCCAGAATGTATGGCAGGGAGATTGTGCAGGGAGACAGTTCATACCTAGCAGTCATGAAGTCTAGGTTCAATCCTGAGGACCAAATGAGAAGAAAAGCAAAACTAAATCTTTATAGTATCCCATCAAATTTGGAGTTGAAAAATTTAAAGAGAATTTAGAAAAAGCAATACAATATGAATTATTCATAATTATAAATCTAAAGACTACAATAGTAATGGATAATAAATACTCTTGCTGTGGCATCATTACTCTAATTTACATGTTATGCTTTCCAAAATATTTTAATCAGTAATAGAACTATTTCATGGTTATTTCATTGTTTCTTAATAAATAAATATCAGTATTAATAGCAATAGTCACAATAATTGCAGTTCCTGATTCTCAGTGACTTCAAGTACTCCAGACACGCTATACTAATACAGGTATGTGTGTATATATGTATATATGTATACACACATACATAAAAGCTTCAGGCAGACAAGGTAAAGTATAAGACTGATTGATTTGGGTGTGTGTATGGGTGTGTGTGTGTACGTGTGTATGTGTGTGGTGTGAGACTCTTCACACTCATTATGTAGCTTCACATTAACTCATGATATAATTATCTTCCCTCTTTTCAATAACACTATATTAATGTAAAGCAAAATTATATACCCTGTCCAAACAATACAAATAACAAAGGGAAATCCAGATTCCATCCTAGAACTGTCTTGCCCTCCAGGATGTAAGCATCATTTCATAGTAGAATAACTATGTGTTGTGTATACTGATTTTCATTAGGAAGAAAAATATCCCAATATTTATGGAACTATAGAAATTTACAAGGCAATAATGCACATTTTAATTTTAATCTTTTATTGCCTTTTATTACTATTTCTCCAAGTATTTGTAGGTGATGAAGGAGATAGATGTGTCTTCTGTTGAAATGACATTTTACTAGAACGCAGCCAAGGGGCCGGAATTTCAGCCTCCCGTTCTAAGTAAGAGTGTCCTGGGTCACTACCGAATTGTCTTTGCAATCTCATTTATACAAAGTTTTATCATCAACTTCCTGTCATCTGGCTTCCCACCAAGTATTTGCTTTTATTTAGGAAAGGGAATGAAAAGAATGGAAGTACTTTACGTTCTATGATTCCAGAACTCAACAATTGTAAGCCATTTGATGACATGACATGAAATCAGCTCCTAACATCCATGGGGCCTCCCAAAGACTAAGCCAAAGCCCTTTAGATAATTACTTGGTGGTTTGGGGGAGCTTTGTGTAGTTTCTGAAGTGTTTTCCATGTTTCTTGATACTTTGTCTTTTTAGAGTCCTTTGTAAATCACCATCCATTAATTTGCCTAGGAAATGGATTCCTGCTTGTTGATATAATCAACTTTGTGGGAAGAAATGTATTAGTAAATATCTACCACACACAACACTCACCTTTAGTCAACTTCAAGTATTGGGCCAACTCTTAAATGCCATCATAGATTACATTGTTGGTTTGATTTCTTCTATCTCATTTTCTATCCCTCCTTAAGAATTTTACATGCATGTATGTACTTCTCGATGCAGTCTCAAATATTGTTGTAATCTTTCTTAAATTCATATCTCACATACTACGTCCTGACCACAGTTTCTCCTCCTTCCTACCCTTCCAGTTGCTCTCTCTCACCTCCCTCCTCCCCAAATACTCCTCCTCCCTTCTCTTCAGAAAAGGGAAGGCCTCCCAGGATATCAATCAAACATGGCATATCAAGTTGCAATAAGACTAGGCACCTCCCCTCATATTAAGGCTGGACTAGGCAACCCAGAAGGAGGAAAGGGTTCCAAAAGCAGGCAAAAGAGACAGAAACAAGCCTTAATCCCACTGTTAGGAGTTCCACAAGAACACCAAGCTACATAACCATAACATATATGCAGAGGGCCTAGGTAAGATCCATACAGAGTCACTGATTGTGGGTTTAGTCTGTGAACCCCTATGAGTCTAGGTTAGTTGATTCTGTGGGTTTTCTTGTGGTGTCCTTGACCCCTCTGACTCCAACAATCCATCCTCCCCCTCTTCCTTAGGATTCCCCCAAGCTTTGCCTAATGTTTGACTGTGAGTCTCTGCATCTATTTCCATCAATTTCTGGGTGAAGCCTTTCTGATGATGATTGGACTAGGCACTAATTTATGAGTACAGCAGAATATCATTAGGAATCGTTTCACTTGGAGTTTTTTGTTTTGTTGTTGGCTTTTTTCCCAGTCTTGTTTGCTTCTATCCTAGCTCTCTGGGCTGTTCAGCCTCTGGGTCCTGGCCCTCCAGGCAGTGTCAGGGGTAGGCTCCCTCTCATGGTATGGGTCTCAAGCTGGACCAGTATTTGGTTGGCCACTCCCACAATTTCTGCACCATGTTTACCGCAGCACATCTTGAAGGCAGAAAAAATTGTAGGTCAAAGGTTTTGTGACTGAGCTGGTGTCCCAGTCCCTCCACTGGAATTCTTGCCTGGTTACAGCAGATGGCCAGTTCAGGCTCTGTATTTCCCAATGCTAGGAGTCTTAGCTAGGGTCACCCTCATAGATTCCTGGGAGATTCCATTGCACAAGGTTTCTAGCTTGTCCCAGACATGCCCCCCAATTCCAGTTGTTTCTGCCTTCATTCTTCTCCGTCCTGATCTCTCCTGTTTTCATCCCTACGTGCCCCCAGTCTGCCCATGAAATCTATTATATTTTGCCTTCCCAGGGAGATTTATGTGTCCCCTCCCCTGAGTCCTACTTGTTACTTAGCCTCTCTGGGTCTGTGGATTGCATCATTATTATACTTGACTTAGAGCTAATATCTACTTATAAGTGAGTACATACTATGTTGGTTTTTCTGGTCTGCGTTACCTCACTCAGGATGATTTTTTTTTCTAGTTCCATCCATTTGCCTGGAAATTTCATGAAGTCATTTTTTAAAAACAGCTGAGTAATATTCCACTGTGTAAATATACCACATTTTCTTTGTCTAGTATTTGGATGAGGGACATCTAGGTTGTTTCCAGGTTTCAGCTATTACTAGTAAAGCTGCTATGAAGATTGTTGAGCAAGAGTCCTTGTGGTAGGATAGAGTACCCTTTGGGTATATACCCAGGAGTGGTATAGCTGGGTCTTGAGGTAGGTACATTCCCAATTTTTAAAGAAACTACCATAATGACTTCCAAAGCATCTGTACAGGTTTGCACTCTCACCAGCAATGGAGGAGTGTTCCCCTTACTCCACATCCTCTCTAGCATGAGCTATTACCTATGTTTTTCATCTTAGCCATTCTAACAGGTGTAAGATGGAACTTCAGAGTCCTTTTGATTTGTATTTCCCTGAAGGCTAAAGATTCTGAACATTTCTTTGTTTCTCAGCCATTTGAGATTCCTCTGTTGAGAATTCTCTGTCTAGATTTGTACCCCATTTTTTAATTGCATTATTTGGTTTGTTGACAATAGTCTCTGAGTTCTTTATATATTTTGGAAATAAGCTCTCTATAGCCTTCTGTAAGCTGCTGTTTTGTCCTATTGATGATCCTTTGTCTTACAGAAGTTTTTCAGTTTCATTTACTAATTGTTGATCTTAGTGCCTGTGCTATTGGTATTCTATTCAGAAAGTTATATCCTGAGTCAATGTGTTCAAGGCTATTCCCCAATTCTCTTCTATCAAGTTCACTGTAGTTGTTTTATGTTAAGGTCTTTGACCCACTTGGACTTGAGTTTTGTGCAGGGTGATAGATATGTATCTATTTACATTTTTCTACAGCAGATGTCCAGGTAGACAACAAGCAACTGTTAAAGATGCTTTCTTTTTTTTCCATTGTATAAATCTGGCTTCTTTGTCAAAAATCAGGTGTCCATAAGTGTGTGGATTTATACCTGGGTATTTGATTTGATTCCATTGATCAACCTGTCTGTGGTGTCAATACCCTGCAGTTTTTATTACTGTAGCTCTGTATTACAGCTTGAGATCACAGATGGTGATACTTACAGAAGTTCCTTTATTGTACAGGATTGTTTTAGCTAACCTTGGTTCTCTGTTTTTCCATATGAAGTTGAGTATTAGTCTCTCAAGATATGTAAAGAATTGTGTTTGAATTTAGATGGCCATTGCACTGAATCTGTAGATTGCTTTTGGTAAGATGGCCATTTTTACTATGTTAATCCTACTGATCCAGGAGCATGGAAGATCATTCCATCTTCTGCTATCTTCTCCAATTTCTTTCTTCAAAGACTTGAAGTTCTTGTCATACAGGTCTTTCACTTCCTTGGTTAGAGTTACCCCTAGATATTTTATATTATTTGTGGTTAGTGTGTAGGATGTTATTGCCTGATTTCTTTCTCAGCCCATTTATTGCTTGTATACAGGAGGGCTATTGATTAAGTTTGAGGTAATCTTGTACTCAGCCATTTTGCTGAAGGTATTTGCTTTGAGAAAATCAACAAGATAGGCAAACTTTTCTCCAAACTAACTAAAAGTCAGAGGAGAATATCCAAGTTAACAAAATCAGAAACAAAAAGGGGGGACATAACATCACACACCCAAGAAATCCAAAAAAATCATTAGGTCAAAGAAATGGGAAATTTTCTCAATAGATACCACTTACCAAAGTAAAATCAAGATAAGATAAAATTTAAATAGGCGGCCGGGCGGTGGTGGCGCACGCCTTTAATCCCAGCACTCGGGAGGCAGAGCCAGGCGGATCTCTGTGAGTTCGAGGCCAGCCTGGGCTACCAAGTGAGCTCCAGGAAAGGCGCAAAGCTACACAGAGAAACCCTGTCTCGAAAAACCAAAAAAAAAAAAAAAAAATTTAAATAGGCTTGTAACCTCTGAGGAAAAATCTCCCAAACCCTCCCCCCCAAAAAAGCCCAGGACCAGACAGTTTTAGTGCAGAATTCTACCAGAAGTTCGGAGAAGAGCTAATACAATACTCCTCAAATTAGTCCATAAAATAGAAACAGAAGGAACATTGCCAAATTCATTTTATGAGGCCACAGTCACCGTGATACCCAAACCACACAAAGACTCAACAATGTAAGAAAATTACAGGTCGATTTCCCTCATGAACATTGATACAAAATACTCAATAAAATATTCTCAAACTGAATCCAAGAGCATATCAAAACTATCATCTATCATGATCAAGTAAGCTTCATCCCAGAGATGAAGAGATAGTTCAACATATGAAAGTCTGTCAAAGTAATCCACCATATAAACAAACTGAAAGAAAGAAAACACATGATTATCTTGTTAGATACTGAAAAAGCCTTTGAAAAATTCAACACTCCCTCATGATGAAAGTCTTGGGGAGATCAGGTATAGAAGAGACATACCTACACATAATAAAGGCAATGTAAAGCAAGCCAAATTCCAACATCAAATTAAATGACAAGAAACTCAAAAAGCAATTCCACTAAAACCAGGCACAAGACAAGGCTGTCCCCTTTCTTCATATCTATTCCATACAGTACTGGAGGTTCTAGTGAGAGTGAGAAGACAGCTAAAGGAGATCGAGGGGCTACAATTTGGAAAGGAAGAAATCAAAGTATTGCTATTCACAGCTGATATGATAGTACACATAAGAGATTCCAAAAATTCTGCCAGGGAACCCCTACAGATGTTACTGTTGTAATCTGAAATTTCTTATTGATAGCACTGTTCCAGAGCAGTCTGATTCATAAACCAAGAATCTAGGTGAACACTGAGGTTTGTCCATCACCAGAATCTACTTCATTCATTTTACTATTTCTGAACTTGAGATACATGCAGACTTCAATAAAGATAATCAGAGCATATCTTCTTTCTGGATAGAAACCATTTTAATAGAATGTGACCTACATAATCCCAAGCAAAAAACTAGGTCTAGCCCATGCTGGTTATTTCTTGTCAAAACTTGACAGAAACTCTGAGTCACCTGAGAAGAGGAAGCCTACACTGAGGAGTTGTCTCCATGAGAATGGCCTGTGGACATGTCCATGAGGGGCATTTCCTGGATTAGTGATTTATGTGGGGAGAGCCCTCAAGTCAGTCATGGTGCTTGTCACTGCAAAGAAGCCCTAGTGATGCCACTTTCCTACACTTGTAGCCTTTCTCGGTTGCTCTTCTTGCGGCAGGTCTTTGAATTCTCGTTCTTGTGGTTTGGTACCGTGGCAGCCACCCCACCAGACTCATCAGTGTGTAGGGAAAGGAGTGTTATGTGCCCTGAGGTCTACTGAGGCAAAGGCAGCTCAGTCACACGTGTGACCTCTGCTCCTCCCAGTCCTTGGAAGCATTTCAGCACAAAAATGGGTCACTGGCCTCGATAGTGTGTAAAACCTGTGGCATAGGGACATCTCTGTTAGGAATAGGCCATGAGCCCCACAGTGTGTAAATCATATGGAGTAAGGGACCGTGAGAGCACTCAGGAGCCCCTACGGTCTATAAAAGCTGAGGAGTTAGTGACTCCTCTGTTAAAGATAGGATGTGAGAGCAGAAATGTGTGTGGTAAAGCTACAGTGTCTCATTAATCCATTTCTTCTGCACACAGCCCCAGTCCTGTGCCCCTTAGACTGCTAATGAGCCCGTGTTCCTCCCTTAGCGTTCTGAGCCTCAGATGAAAACACAGAGGCAGGAGGAAGAGGGCCACTAGGAGTCTCTATTAATGCCACCAATTTGAGTAGAAGAAAGACTTTAAGCAATTTATAGGGAATCTAAACAGAAGAGAAATATAGTGGAGAGGGAGGGGCCGGGAAAAGTACGCCTTTCCAAACTTGCCTGTCTGTCTTACTCAGTTGAACACAATAGCTGATCCAGAGTGTGACTTCTGAATGATGTGCAGCAAAGCACTAAGAAATAGATAGGAAGAGAATCAGTGGTACCCATAGACTTCTCCTGGTAATTCTCGAATGAAGCTGCTGCAACACTTTTTATTTTAATCAGAAAAGTTAGCTCCGAGCAATTACCACAATTGGCTCCGGGTGGTATTTTTACTCTTCCTGATGGCCATCTGTTTGGCAAACAGCACGGCCGTTTCCAGCATTATTGTGGCACATTGTTTTAAGTGACACAAATGATGGCTCTGTTGGACCCGGGGTGATTATCTTCAGTGTTGTTACAAAAGGGCACAGAGAAAAACAGAAAATGAACTGGCGAAAACACTGCCTCCTCTTAGCACTTACCGCCACCACTCCTGCCGTAAGTTCTCCTCAGGTGGGTGACCGTGTGTTTATTCACTTCCATTCCCACAGTGCATCAGCAGTCAGGAAGAGAAGGACAGGAAGTGAGGCCAGGGTAAACAACCTCAGAGCCCAGTAACACACTTCCTTCAGCAAGAGTCCACCTCTTAAAGGTTCTAGAACCTTCCACGTCAGTGCTACAAGCTTCAGACCAAGTGTGCAAGCGCAATAGCCTCTGGGGAGCACTCTACATTCTCCATCCGAAGCGCAGCACCTTTCATGAGAAGGAAGGGGTGATGTAAGCTGGCATCAAGGCAAATGTTAGCCTTGTGGCCTTCTGATGCCAGTAAGACACCTAACTGGATGTAACAGCATAATTCAGACATGACAGCTAGAGACTCGATTTTAAGATTCATCAGCATAACATAATGAGAAATATAGGGAACATTTTGAAATAGAGAAAGTAGAAACCAAGCATGGCACACACCTGCAGTCCCAGCATTTGGGAGGCAGAAGATGAAGGATTGAGGCCTCTTAGAGACCAGCCTGGTCTGTAATGAGTTCCAGACCAGCCATGAACATAAAGGGGGACCCTGGCTCATCCATAATGAAAAGAGTGCTGCCCTACATCCTTCAATCTTCTCCATCAGGAGACAGAAAGAAAGAGATAAGCAGCCTCGTGCCTCCTCAGGACATGCTCTGTTTGCACACACACAGAAGACTAATCTAGGGGAGAGAAACAGAAGGTAACTTTAAAATTGCTTTATTTACTCATTTTTACTATTGTGAAAGTGCTGTGTGCTTCTGTGTAATTCTCACAGAAATCCTGTGGGAGACGTGAATGTTCTCATTTTAAAGGAAGAAGTTGAGACTTAATGGAGTTAGATAAGAAGAAGCTGCACTATTTTCTTTCATGTTCCTCCTGCCTGCGTTTTTATGTGCACTGTGCCCTGTTACCAAAATCTGCCTCACATCCCTGGCTGCTGAGAAAAGACGGTAGGCTCAGTCTAACGACATGCATGGCATCTGGTTGTATCTAGAAGTTTCAGAAAGAGCCAGAGTGAGGCAGCTACATGGCTGGGCTTCCTGCTCCCTCCAGGGAAGTGAGGATAGCCATGCCCCATTACTTTCTGTTGAGGTTTATCAAGAGGGATAGAAGCCTGAGGGTTTGACTATTAATTGGGAGTATATCATTATAAACTTCAGGAGGTTATTAATTAGAGGGTGACCCTACAATGGTTGACATTTGAAATAAATGTTAGCAGTATTTTAGTGACCACTCTTAAATCCGTTTCTTTGGATTAGTTAGAACTAAGGCATGTTGTTGGAGTTTCTTTACAAATGAAATCATAATTACATAGTTACTAGACAACGTATCTCTCTATGTATGTACCCTTTGCTTTGCAGAAGTACCATATTTATTTTGTCCACTGAGGTGTAATGTATTTGGGGTTTTGTTTCTTTGTATGTGTGTGTTATGTGTATGTGTGTGTGTGTATATGTGTGTGTGTGTTTGTGTGTATGTGTGTGTTTGTGTGTGTGTATGTTTGTGTGTGTGTGTATATGTGTGTGTGTGTGTATATGTGTGTGTGTGTGTTTGTGTGTGTGTGTTTGTGTGTGTGTGTTTGTGTGTGTGTGTGTATATGTGTGTGTGTGTGTGTGTGTGTGTGTGTGTGTGTGTGTGTGTGTTTGTGTGCAGGTGCATGTGCCCATGCACTCATGTTGGAAAGTCAGAGGAGACTATAGGGCAGGGTACAGAACTCTGGAACTCCCATGAGCCTTAGCAGTCCTCCCTGTGTCTGCCCCACCTGCACTGAGTACTGAGGTAATCGGCACATAAAGCCACGCCAGATGCTTACAGAGTGCTAAGGATCTGAACTCAGGCCATCACTCTTGGGCAGCAAACGCTTTCTCCACTGAGCTATCTCCCAAGCCCATGTTTCTTTTTAATGTCTTTGAAATAAGTGGCAGTGGACATTTCAGCTCGTCTCTGCCCAGAGAAGACAATCTCCAATTTTGTGCTCTGGTCCTGCCATGGGTTTTGCCTGGCACTGGAGCTGAGTACTGCCGGCACCAGTCTTCAGTTTGACCTACCTTTCCTATCTCCTGCCATTGAGCATCTTCACCTCACTGCATCCAAGTCCATCCTCACATACGCATCTTTGGAGAGCATGGCTGAGCTGGGTTTAGCCTCCCTTCCACATTCCACAGCCTGTCCCCTGGGTACACTCCCTACCAGTTCACAGAACCCTCCTGGCACCGGCCTCTGTCACCATGTCCTCTGCCAAGGTGGTGCTTTGTGTGTGCCTCTGGCCCTCCGTTTCTCTCCCTCCCTTTTCTTCTCCTGTTCCCTCAGCATTCACACATCCTGTCACTGTGCACTGTCCTTCCCAGTGGACACTTCACATTTTCTCTGTCATGAAAGAAGGCAAATCTATTTAGCCCAGGCAAGACTATACTTTCAATACTGCTGAACATCCCTGGGGTGCATGCTTTAAACTCCAGCCTCAAAGAACATGAGGAAGAAGGAAAAATCGAGAGCAAATCTCAAATGGATACATCAAATTCATTTCACCATTCCTTACATACACCAAAAATAACCTGCACCTTGCCCATTAGCTTTTTATACACACAAAACTAAGCATAAATGTTTTACCTTAATGTTTCTCCTTGGTCCTTTACTCATGTATAGTATTTCTTTCTGACCGGATCCAAATGCTCTCCTTTCTAAAGTCCAAAGACCAAAACCAATTATACTTAAAACTCCTCATGCCCCCCTATTCTGTTTCTTTTAGAGCAATACGGAAGTTTAGACTGTCTATATGGTCATTCCTGCCATATGTTCACAATTATAACTCTGAGGGAGTGAACTTTTGTAGCTAGAGTTTTCCTGCCTGACCCACAGTCAGGACAAATCTCTCTCACCCGCCAGTCCCACAGCTGCTCAGACCCAACCAAGTAAACACAGAGACTTATATTGCTTACAAACTGTATGGCCGTGGCAGGCTTCTTGCTAACTGTTCTTATATCTTAAATTAATCCATTTCTATAAATCTATACCTTGCCACATGGCTTGTGGCTTACCGGTATCTTCACATGCTGTTTGTCATGGTGGCGGCTGGCAGTGTCTCCTCAGCCTTCCACTTCCCAGAATTCTCTCCTCCTTGTCCCGCCTATACTTCTTCCTGCCTGACCACTGGCCAATCAGTGTTTTATTCATTGACCAATAAGCAACATGTTTGACATACAGACCATCCCACAGCAAACTTTCTTTTTAAAACAATCTGTACACACCACCTGAAAGTATGACCACCAAGTGCTTGCCACCCCCAAGAAGACATCATCTGCTTTCTGTGTATTTTGTGAAATGAAAACATCAAAACAGAACCCAAAAGTGGTCTCAAGGAAAATCAAATTACTTTAGCTAATAGGTCAGTTTTAGTTCGCTTGAATTTCTCAAAATTGAGACAAAATAGATTTGAATGATAAGAACTACATTGGCGCCCAACTAGAAGGTCAACCTGCTTGGAATTCTTCTAATTTTCCTTTGACCTGTTATATCTTGGGGAACTGTTCCTTGTGCTTTTAGGAGAGAAAACATGACCTCTGGAACATTGCATTTGCCTGCATCTGAGTGATCCCAGGAAACACATCTACAGGGACCCCAGTCACGACAGGAAAGAGATGCAGATTATTTAAATAAGAGATGGGCTTCAAAGCCTCTACCATTGCTTGGTCATGGTCTGGAGATGACATTTCCATTTTGGTCATCTGTAAGGAACAAATAAAGCATAGAGAAGGAAAGATAGTTCTCTCATGGAAGAATGAGTTGCATACATCTTTCTCTGCTTCACACACTTCCTCTGCATTCCAAGGATGCTAGAAACACTGCCTAACATAGCCTGGACTACTGTAGAAATGAAACTGTGTCTTCCAAGTCACTTTCTTTGAAGATTTAGAAATATTATTTTTACATTCATTTATTTTTATGCATTAATCTATGTGTGTGTGTGTGTGTGTGTGTGTGTATGTGTAGGCACATATATACATGAACACATGTACACACACACCAACACACACACACACACACACACCACACACACAGGTGCCCACATGGGCCAAAACAGCGTAATGGATCTCCTAGAGTTGGAAATGAAGGTGGTTTTGAGCCATCTAACATGTGTTCTGAAAATCAGGCTCAGGTCCTCTGCAAAAGCAGCAAGTGTTCTTAAGTCTGAGTCATCTCTCCAACCCTAGAACAGAACTGTTCTTAAAGTTCACATGCTAACATTATATTCTAAACTCACATCTGGAATTACATTAGAAAGGAGAGATTTTAAATGTGGCTGGTGACCCTGTGGCTGGCCATAAAGGCTTCTCTTACCTCTGGGTCAATAGAAATTACCTCTCCCTAGATATAATTTAATAAAATTGCATTTAAATATCACACAGTTGTTATACAGTTCTGTTCTCTTACTATTCCAACCCTAACCCAGAAGTTGGAAAAGTGTTGGAGGATCGTTTGTCATCAAGTATATTTGTGTGTGTGGTACAGGTCTAGCTTGCTCATTGAGTCTATCTGGAGTCATCTAGTCTCATGAATCTTGAGCTAACTTGAAAAAGAAAAAAAATATAAACAAACTTCTCTCTTTACTTGAGACTATGATATAAATAAAATAGGGACCAGAGAAAGTATGTTCTAAGGAGGCTTTCCTTTACTTGCTGCATAGAAGCCCAGGGGTGGCTTTCTTTCCTCCAGTCTTCAGTGTTTAGATTCAAACTGAAGATTTCTTTTCAAGTCTTTTTTAATGTGAGGGTATTTGGTTCTCTGATTGCTTGTAGCATTCCCAAAGCTATCATGGGTACCCAGCAGGAATCACATTTATTTTACACTAATGTGACTATTTAAACTCATACAGTTTGAAACTGCGGGTTAAAACATGGTTCTTTGTAAGTATTGATTCATAAGTGACTATTGAGTCAAATAAAGCTCTTTCAGATATTGGCTTTAAAATAATGGGTCATAATGTCAGAATGGTATTTCCACCATTCTGTCTTAAAGCAGACAATTAAATGTGAAATGGTCTCAGTTTGCTGGTCAGAAGAAAAGTTTTTGTTTTCAATTAGTTTTAATTTCTGATTTTTCCTTTGGGGAGCCTGAAGTAATGTAGCAGTTGAAGAAATACAATATCAAGTAGCAAAACTATCAATGAATAATTATCTCCACAAGGCAAGCAAGGCATCTGAATTTTCAGTGCAGAGTTCTGAATGATTTGAGAGAATACCGATGGTGAGTGGTTAAGACCTCCACCTTCAGAATTGTCAAAAACAGGAAAGAAGAAAATATTCTCGAGTCATGTGTGCTGGGTTTTGTTTGAGGAATGATCTACTCTTGTAGACAGCAGCGCATTTAAAAGTGAGACATGTCTTTTACTCAATTCCCGTTCTTAAGTGATTCTTTTGACAGGGATTTGGGGATTATTTTATAGCCTTCATATTCAACTGCCCTTAAATATCTGATCATGTGGCATTTCTGCTGGGGACACCACTGAGATTTGCTTTCATGATGATACACAGTCACTGCTAACTAACACTAATGGCACAGAATTGTCAGGGTGCCTTGAAAGACAGCCACTAATTACTTACCATAATCTCCTGGTGAAACAATTGCTGAGAGCATCCTTTACATTTTGTACAAGCAGAGTTCTTAAAAATCCATTGGTGTCCATGAAGAAATGTCCATTCATGCTATATTTGGCAGGAATAAAGGAGGTGGTTCCAAGACCACCTGTCTGCTCTGTTGCACATCACCACCTTCACACATCAAGCAGCTCCGTGGCCAGACCATTTTGAATTCTAGCTAAGTAATATGATGATTATATGGGAGGCAATTTTAATGCGTTACTCTAATCTCCAGAGATAGAAGTTAATAAGCAACAAATTAATTTGATTCTAGAATTACCCTTCCAGAAACAAAGCCCTTCAACTTAGTAATGTTGACTTGGAAAGCATATGAAGCATTCAGACTGTAAAATATAAAGTGTTTCTTTGAGTTTTGGGGTCGGGGGGGGGAATGTAATCTGATCTAAATTAGCACTCTGAACTTGGAGTAAGGACCATTATTGGAAAACATTTTCTCACCCTTAGTTTTTCTATTTTCTTTTAGTCTGAGTGCTCTATTCCTCAAGTAGTATCTATTTATAGGATCACCTCAGTAGGAAACAGGGCACTTCTGTACTTGATGCTCATGAATTGTAGATAGCATTTGAACCTGAATTTGCAATCAGAATGTAACAAGTGCACTGCAATAAATTGATAGATAGGTAGATACAAGATTGATAGACGATGATGATAGTGATGATGAAGAGGAAGAAGGAAGGAAAAGAAAGAAAGGAAGGAAAAGAGAAAGAAAGAGAGTGAGATTTCAATAGATGACTGTTCTTCTACGGGAGTACTGAAGAAGAATGTCAAAGTTGCAGAGATAACCTTCACTTTAAAACTTGACAAGTCAGAAGGACATATTAGTAAGGATGATATTTATAATTACAATTATGTAGTATTTGCGTCGGGGAGATGGAACAGAGTTAGCAGAATCTCTCATGCAAAGGCACAGAGTCAGCAGGAGGCTAGTCAAGCAATGCTGCACAAAGGGAACAGGGTATCTGGAGAGCATCACGGACCGAGCACACAGCGGCCCTGGGACTGATAACTCCAGTCTCTTCAAGGGCTAAAGCCAATTTCCCAGAAACTGAAACCTTAACTTCTTTGAGGTTCCAGCCCTAGCCCCAGACTGGCCCTGCCAAGTCCAATCCTGAGCAAGGACCAGAACTAGCTTCCTTTTGTCCTTCCATCAAGGCCTGTGAGAAAGCCTTGGATTGATCCAGCTCCTCCTATTTTATTTCTTAAGGCCAGATGAGTTACTGGTGCCTGAATGTTTAAAAGACTCCTAAGTTCTGTGAACTTCACAACTAGTGAAGGGACAATTGATACAGGTAATTTAGCAGTGTCTCTCATTTTCTGGAATAGAGGAAGTCCCATTTAGTACCATATAAGGGAGGTTGACATAAGCAGTGAGTCCAAATGTTAAAGATGTCCATGTTATAGTTGTTCTTTTTTTTTTTTCTTTCTGTAAGTCTTATAGACGATCACACTGTCCAGGGGTGGCTAACAGCCAAAGGTCCTGTTGAGGCTTTTTCTCTGAACATTATAACAGGATGTAGCCAATGAGGAAATCAAGGAAGTTATCTTCATCCAGACCAGGTGGACAGCTCCAGAACAAGTCAATCAGCACTCTAGTTCATCTACTCAGAGGCACAGAGTTCTTTTGAACCATGTTGAAGCATGCACCCTAGAGGGATTACCGTTCTGTAACCAGGGCACCAGATTCTCACTGCAAACTGGGAAATATCCATCAATGAGGAAACATGTGGGTAATTAGAAACTGAAAACTTAAGTGAGAAAGGAGTTGACAATGTATGAGAAAGTATACTTTAGATTTCTCATAGACTCCAAAGTCATAGTCCATACATGTCATCCAGACAGAAGGACATATCTGTATTGAACCACCAATGACAGACAAAAAAGAATAATTGATGAGTCCCCAGTTTAGCCAAAGAGAGCAGTGTAGTGCCTCATATGAGAAACACACAAAGGACCAATTGCACTGGTCTGATATATTTAACTTTATGTGATATTTTAATAGTCAGTTATTTTTAAATAAACCTTGATTTGATGTACATTATAGTCAGTTTTATTTGTAACTGTTTATCTTAGACCTTATAAACTTTAATATCATACATATTATCTTAAAGCCTATGCCTACAGACCTTACTAGAACATTTATAACTTATAAATGTATTTAGTTAGTTTATTTTATAATTATGGATATCTCAATAACTATAAATAAATCTTCATTTACTAAAATAATTTTATCTTTTATCACTATAAAAATTTTATATTTAATACCAAGAGACTTTATAGCTATATAGACAAGTCCCCCTCCCTTTTTATATAAAATTGGCCTAGAAGGCCTTCTTGGAGCAAATGTCTTTTAGTGAGACTAAGACCCAGCAGAGCCCACCTTGGCTGCTGTTTAGTGGCAGTAGCTTTGAGATTTGCTGTCTAGCTCTCTTTGTTGGTGTTAGTTATATACCATAGTTAGTGTTATATATCATATAAACCATCACAATGAAAACAAAATACTAAAATGATAGTTATATACCATATTAGTGTTATATATCATATAAACCATCACAGTTAAAACAAAATACTAAAATGATAGTTATATACCATATTAGTGTTATATATCATATAAACATCACAATGAAACAAAATACTACAATGATAGTTATATACCATAGTTAGTGTTATATATCATATAAACCATCACAATGAAAACAAAATACTAAAATGATAGCATCATATCTTTTAACTTAAGGAAGCTGAACTAAGGTAGTTGACAGAGGCGGTAGAGTTTTGTGTGTGTTTGTTTATTTGTTTGCTTGGGTTTTTTTTGTTTTTTGGTTTTTGGTTTTTTTGGTTGTTTTTTTTTTTTTAAGAAATGAAGAAAAGCCAGGTGGTGGCGCACGCCTTTAATCCCAGCACTTGGGAGGCAGAGGCAGGTGGATCTCTGTGAGTTCCAGGCCAGCCAGGGCTACACAGAGAAACCCATCTCAAAAACCAAAAACAACAGCAAAAAACAAACAAACAAACAAAAAACAACAACAACAAAAAGAACACAACAAAAAAGAGCGAATGAAAGAAAGGAGTGAAGGAATAAATGAAGGGGGGAAGAGAGAGTTAGCTTTCCAAGTCTCCCTAAGGAATGTTAAGAGCTCAGTCCAGCTTTTACTTTTTATATTTATCTATCCGTTTCTTCTCCTTTTCCCTGCCATAGTCAGAGGGCCAGTCTGGCCCAGGAAAGGGGGCAAAGATATACAGAGAAAAACCATGCTTGAATATGAAATGGAGGGCCAAATCCCAGATGTCAGAGTCAGTTTCTGGCAGGGCTGGTCTCTCTGCTTTCCCAGCAGGGGCTCATTAGCCCGGTAACATCCAAATTAGAGCTGGTAAAAGCCGCCGTGCTGAATGAAAGGAGTGGAAACAGAAAAGATACTTGGTGTGGGAAATGTTCTAGACATTCTGTCCTGGTGAAGTTGTCTGATTGTGTCTCAGCCCCTCAAGCACTTTTGCCCCACCAGCTCTGCTTGGGACCTGGTTGCCCCTAGCAGGCCTGCTGTGGGGAGACAGGTCTCCCAGGGACCCATGGGTGGGCCACTCTGCCAAGGAGCCCAGTGCTCTGTTGCCGCCTGAGCAGGCTTCTGGTCTGCTCAGCTTCTGTCGCTGTGTTTTGATTGCACTCCCCTTTTTTTCCTGCTGTAGTAGAAAACTCCAGAAACCTCAAACAGGCTTCTGTTTTGCCCAAAATATCAAGGGGCTCAGGCTCCAGCAGTTTCCCCAAATGAAGAGCAGAAGGCTTTAATAGGAGACCTAATAATTCTGTATGATGAAAGAGGAGGGAACTTGCCTCAGCTAAATGAGACAGGGCCATTTCCGCTGATTTCCAAACTGTATCAACTGAAGCGGAAACATTCTCCTCTCCTGGACGGAGGCACCATGAAGGGAAAGTAATCCAGAACTGACCCTGCTTTCTCATCCTTGAGGCCTTTTATCTCTACTTTGTGGCTTTCCCCACCCTATCTCAAGTCTGGGAGTCTGTTTCGGGGTATAGTGATCAGATTTACAGGACGATTGAATCATAATTGAGTCAACTTTATGCTGTGGGTCTAAACAATCTCTAATCAAATTCTATCATGCAAATTAATTATAGGAAACTCATGTGGCCTTTGTAGGTGATACTTTGTCTTTGAACATTTACCTACACATTTCTATGTCTTCAGTTTATAGGATCTTCTTCAGGGAACCAAGGGCAGAGTTTTAGAATGAAAGGAAAGAACTTCTCTAAGCACCATAGTAATGCATTACAAAAACAAAAAACAAACAAACAAACAAAACAGAGAGAAAGAAGGAAAGGAAGCATCTAAGACAGTGGTCCTCTGCCTTCCTAATGCTGAGACCCTTTAATACAGTTCCTCATGTTGTGTGACCCCCAACCATAAAACTATTTTTGTTGCTACGTCACAACTGTAATTTTCTACTGTTATGAATCTTATTGTAAATATTTGTATTTTCCAATGGTCTTAGGCAGAGTTGTTCAGCTTAAAGGGGTCCTGACCTGTAAATTGAGAACCACTGATCTAAAGGAAAAACTGTGCTCTTAAGGATTCTGCTATCCTAGGGCTGGAGAGATGGCTCAGAGGTTAAGAGCACTGGGCTATTCTTCCAGAGGTCCAGAGTTCAATTCCCAGCACCCACAGGGTGGCTCACAACCATCTGTAATGAGATCTGGGGCCCTTTTCTGACGAGCAGGCACACATGCAGGCAGAACACTGTATATATGATAAATAAATAATCTTCAGAGAGAGAGAGAGAGAGAGAGAGAGAGAGAGAGAGAGAGAGAGAATTCTGCTCTCCCATGTTTTACTCTGATGCTTGAGCTTCCTCCTCCAGGCTGACTTCTTTTATTTATCTATATCTCATGGCACCACTTCCTCTTTCTGTTTGGATGCCATTTTGACCTGGACCAGCAGGTCATTCTCCTTAGGGAGACGACCAGGAGGTCAGAAGATAAGGAGAAGGAAGACAGAGAGGATAAAGGTTGCAGACAGGAGGTCTTACCCAAGCTATGTCTTATGCCAAGTAAACTCTTAAGAAGTACAGCACCTTATACACTGTTTCCAGGAGAGAAATGGGGCAGAGTCAATGCAGTCCCTCATAGAGCAGGACAAAGTCAGCAGGAGGTCATCAAGCAATGTCCACAAAGGGAACACAGGGTACTGCAGAGCATTACAGACGAAGTACACAGCAGCCATGGGCCTGATAACTCCAGTCTCTTCAGGAGGAAAAGCCAAGTTCCCAGGAACGAAAACCTTAATTCCTTTGAGGCTCCAGCCCCAGCCCCAGACTGGCCTTGCCAAGTCTAATGTGAGCAAGGACATCGAGCTAGGTTCTTTTTGTCCTTTCATTGGGACCCCTGAGAAAGCCCTGGATTGGTTAACAGCACAGCAGTTAAGTGTTTGCTAGATGTGCGTGATTCCAGGGCTGACCACTCCATACAGGACCCAGTTGGTGTGCTCTTCCCTGGGGAAGACTCGTTCTCCCACTCTCAGCCTTCCTGTAGTTCTTTCCCTGGGGTGGAGGTCCCACGAGCCTTCCCTAACATCATATAGACTGAGCAAATTACCTATTTAATTTATGTACATATATATATACAAATATGTGTATAATAACAAAGTAATAGGTACCATGAACTTGAGAGAGAACAAGAGAGAAAGTGCATGACATGGGATGGGTTGGCTGAAGGAAAGGGCAGGGAGGAATGGTAGAATTACATTGTGATTTCAAATTTTAAAAAGAAACAACAAAAAGCATTAGCTGCTCTTGCAAAAGACCTGGTTTCTGTTCCAGGTACACATGGTGCTTACAGCCATCTATAAGTACAGTTTGGCTGCAGTGAGCTCCAGGCTTGCTCACGGTGCATATACATACATGCAAACAAGCACTAATGCACATAAAATAAAAAGAGACAAATCTTTTAAAAGTAAAATTTGGGCTAGAGAATTGCCTCCAAGGTTAAGAGTATTGATTACTCACCCGGAGGACCTGGGCTCAATTTCCAGAACCCACATCATGGCTTACTAATGTCTGTAACTCCAATTCCAGAGATCAAACACCTTTTTTCTGGCATCCACAGTCACCAGGTATGCAAATGATACACATATATACATGCAGGAAAAACACACAAACATGCAATATAGAAATATTTTTAAAAATTAAAACAAAAATAAAATAACTAGTTCACCAGACATTTAGGGGCAAGTGGAACAACTAATCAAATTCTTGTAAACATGAGAACATGAATTATGCTAGTCCAAAATTACCTCTCTTTTGTTCAATGACTCACATTTTTCAGATCATCTAGTTGTCTCTGGTTACAATGCTTAGGTCTTAATGGACAGGGAGACCAGGCACACGACCACCGACTCAGTGTTTTAAATGTCACTCTGTGAGCTGATTGTGATGGTTATCAAATGTGACCACTGTGGTGTCAGAACCTGGTCAAAAATCAGTATAGGAAGTTTTCAGGGAATGAACATGCTTAGAAAGGGACCATGGCTGAGGAGCCTGTATACAGTCCACTTCCATACGATGACAGCCTGGGACTGTGACCAAATACAGAAGAAGCTAATAGACAGGAAACTGCTTCCGTCCCATTGACTGTACTGAGATTTTGATTATGTGTTTTAGATTTGTCGTAGTTAGAACTGCCTTTAAGTAAAATATTTTTCTCTTGCACAGGACATACATGATCTGAGAATCTTTTCTTTCCTGAAATAGAATTGCTATATGCCTCTGTTTTCAGCAAACAAGGTGTAGTGATAGCTTTGGCCCTGTAAATAAGATGAGCTGAAGACAAAATGATTTATGAACTGAGCTAACAGAGGGCTCTGCATGGGATTTCCTTAAACTAATAATATGGCTGCCAAAGATGACATGCCAGGGGCTTCAGTCCTTTCAAAGACCAAACCATGTCGAGAAATCACTTTACAACTTTAAATGCATTACACAGATACAATATCAGGAGAAGGTATATTTAATGTGCCAAACATATCCACTTGTCTCCCAAATCCTGTCTTTCATTCCATCATGATTCCATTTCCCAATGGCATATTTGTCAGATCATTTTATATGAACTGTTCCATCATTTAATTTTATTCATGTAGTCTTGTTTACGGGTGCCATTGTACCCACCCAATTCTTCCTTCTGCATGTAGCTCTATCCTCTCTAAGTATCACCATCGTGCTGTTTCCTCCAAAAATCAAAGGGAATATCCTCTTTAAAAATGTTTGTCCATGTAGTACAGAGAAAAAAATGTACAGATGCACAGAGGCTGCTTAGCATAAAAAACGTGTGGTGCAGATGTACTGCATAAGGTATGTGTGTGTTTTCTCTAAGGTTACATTGGATGCTCTGCAAATGCTGTTCTATTCTCTTCTCTCCTCTCCCTCCTCCCTGCCTAACAGCAGACAAACCCAGGGAGCCCTGAGTGAATCCGATGACCCCGAGACAGGCTGTCTCACTGATAACAAGCCGACTTCTCGACACTTCTACCCTGTCGCCTTGCTTCTCGTCAGCTCTCACCTGCTCGTTGTGTGGCTTATTTTAAGTCTTGCATTACTCCTAGCCAAATACCAATAAATTTTATGCTGTGTTCTTTCCTTTTCTACAAACGACAATGGACTTTAATTCTAGGGACAATGTTGTAATATTTCTACACTTTCAGATTCACAGAATTTAAAAAAAAACAACAGCAAAAAGGAAATGTTTGAATTGTGGTTTTGTTTGTTTTTCCTAAATCCTAAAAGGCAAAAGTACTATGCATTAAGTGAATTATTTTGCTCTTTTGTTCACGGAAAAGTGTTTTCCCACTGTTAAGTAGCTAAAGATGCGTTTTAAAATTACTGTCTTTGGAACAAGACAAGAAATAGAATCCTGAAAGCTTGAAGTTCTGAACCTCCCCTTCCTATTTCATTTATTAGAGAAATTAGGACTGACATTGTGCACCAGTAAAACCCCTGAGACAATCTGGGAAGCAGGAGGTTACAGACTTTCTTTCCACTGTGCTAACATAGTTGCCATCAGCTGATAGAAATGTGTCCGTTTTCTTACTCTGTTCCTCCTCGGCTCTTACTCATCGCTACGTTTAACCTTCTCGTGTCAAGTAACTTTATGGAAAGAATGGCTATTTATGTTTTGTAATTAAATTGCCCTGTTTGTAACTATGGTTTGGGCTGATTTGGCTTTCAGACTACTTTTCTATTCTTTTTCACAAGGTCTCATCTGTGTCTTGCTCCGCCATTTTTAGCACCTGTGACTTTTGTACCGTGGTTGAGGAGTGCTCCTCTTTTGTGAAGCTGGTGTTTGGAGCAGGCTGCGGAGAAAGCCATCTGCTCTCTTCACTGCATAGCTAAAACAACAAAGTCAAATAGGAACGGAACCTCCTTTTAAAAATCTATAGGGCCAGACTTAATAAATTCAATGCCTTATTCCTAGAGCTGCATCCTTAGGGCTACATGTAGATTTTAATGTGTTTTAAGGGACCGATAGTTAATTTGTGGAAAAGTTATACAAAGGCAGATATATTTATGAAACTAAAGTATAGCTGTATTGTGGAGCAAATTATATTTAAAGAATTTATCAAAAGTTAACTATCTGTTAAGAAACTTAATCATATCTTTCCGAAGGCAATAATGGTATTGAGCCTGGCCTAGGATTTAATTTTGTAAGATGTATCATCACTTGTGGGGAAAACAATGTAGAGTTGAATCTTTATTATTTTTACTTGGACTGTTGCTGCAACTCTGCATTGAACAAATAAAGCGTATTTCTTTATTCTGTGTTTCATGAAGTTGTACTTTTTCCCTTTCACCAGAGAAGGATGCCGCATAGAGAATGTACTGAAGAATATCAAATGCAGAAGGTATGCTTTCAACATGCTCCAGCTGATGGCTTTCCCCAAGTGCTACCGACCTCCAGAAGGCACTTATGGAAAAGCTGACACCTAAGTTTACCAGCATGGAAACAAACACGAACACAGACACATTGTGGAAGATCTCCACCTCTTTCTTTTTTGTTTTATGTTGTTATGAGTTTGTGGGGTGAGGCACTCATGGGTGTTGCTCATACCAAAAGCAATACTTCACTCCGAAAGTGACCCTGCACTGCTGAGTCCTGTCTATCTGTTCTCCCTTGTGTTAACTCTCACTGGTTGAGGTTAGTTCAGAAAACGCAATTCTGTTTGAAGTGTATTTAAATAAACCATGTCCTGAGGAAACAAGGTTGTTCCCATGGTGCCAGAGGTGACTCAGAGAATGTCTGTAGAGAGGAGCTAGTAAAGGTACTGAGTTCACGTGATGCTACTTCGGACTCTTGACTCCAGACAACCTCACAGCCTAGCTTATTGGGCTTTATAAAACATGTATAGTAAATGCAATTAGGTAATGGTGACCCTTGCCCTTGATTACTGACACGGTTTGCAGATATGTTTGCATACATCTTTGTCACCCAACTCAGAAGTGATTCCACCTTCTAAGCTGTACATGAAAGTGTGATTACAGCCAGGAGCTATAATGCAAACTATGGATCTTTGAAGAACTCTAATATGGGTTGAGAAACTCACCTAGGGATAGAGCAGCATAGAACCTTTATCTGTGTCCTGGGAAAACGTTTTAAGGAACTAAAATTTCAAAGAAATTTAAGAATAGTGTCTGCTGGTGCCCAAAATGAAAATCCTCAGCAGCTTGAATTCCATTTGGAAGAATTCACAGAAGTGAGAGCCATATCTATAAGGTATTCCCTGGCAGTCCTCTTACTGTGTGAGTTTGCAGTCTGTCATAGTCAATATATGTAAAGTGGAGAACCCTATAACACACATGAGCCATAAACAGTGATACATTTACACAGTATTTTTCAGTTAATCGAGATTTCAAATTTGTCCTTATTGTAAAATACCACCATATGTAAAATCACTAACATTCCAGATTAGTGGTTTCCTTAGAGGCTGACCACATTGTGTAAGGCCATCATTCAAAAAAGTGGGTAAATTAAGGCAGGTCACTTAGATGACTGCAGAAGAGCAATTATGACCACCCTGACCATCTAACTCTTTTAAACTTCCTAACCTGTGATTTCTGTCTTCTGCGGATTGCTACACTATGTATGAAAATACACAGAGTAGGAGAGTCAAATAGAAATTAGGTTTTATCACTGGAGTTGACTCTTGGTAAAGTGATATGAAAAAAAAGCCTGCATTTTTCCCATTTTCACCTGTGGGAAGTGCTGTCCAAAGCTGCGTCTCCCCTGAGGACACTAGAGGTTTCCTCCACAGACACCTCTTGATCCTCACTTCATTCAAGGGGCTGTATTTCATGTCTTCACAGGTAACATGATAGCTGTTTGCCTAAGATGCTTGCTGTAAAGGAGTTTTAGGTAGATCTCTAGTCCCATGTTGAGTTTTTCAAAAGTCTGAGAACAGCTGATGACCCCCTGAGGCTTCTACATGCAACTAATCATTTCTTATTTTAGCTAACGGCCTGTGGCTGTTGCCAAAGCAGTTGCCAAACTATTTGTAGCCTTTAAAATGGAAAAGTTGCATCTAAATATGGAAATAATTATCCTAGTGTTCTGAGAGCTAGTCTCCATTTCAGTGATTTAATGTAATCTGTTAATTGTTTGATTTTTAACTAGGTTGTAGGATTTGTGGTTATTCTCATTACTGTATTGAGTTTAAGATAGAAAGAGTTGTGATCATAGGGGTTTTGTGTCTAGCTCTGAGCTTTTCTTAGTATCTTAAGTGGTGATCTGCATCCCAGGACATCTTATATGATGTTTTTAGCTCATAAATATTTTATAAACAATAATTGTTTATATATTTTTATAGATTAACTATCTTAACTCAAATGTGCTAAATATTTATTAACTGGAAAGCCAATAATAAGGTTTTCCAGTTTTGTGTGACACTTTTTTCTTTGTCAACAAACGCTAATACAGAAACATGAAAGGTAGACCTGTCTACACTGCACATGCAAACGAATTCTTAGTCATTGACGACACTGTCATCATTTCCTGTGGGGACAGAGGATGAGGAGAGGATCTCACCAAGAAAATCCTCACTTCCTAGACATGATCACTCTTCTCCAAAAGCACTCAGACAAGCACTTCATGACTCATCGTTACCAAGACCTTCGCAGTCAGAGTCGCCCTTGTACAAACACAGGTGCTCACGCAGTTCTGTCAGCCACTGTCATGCTGTGCTATCCACATTTCCACTGAAAAGCTGTACCGCGGCCGTATCTAGGGGGAGCACGTTGAGGCAAACAATTTGTCAAGAAAATGACATTTCTAAACAATGCGGTCTTCTTTCCCACAAATAAGATTTTCTCCTAATCTCATCAAATGCAAGTATCAATTCTGTTTAACTATTTACAGAGCCCTAGCAGAAACATATTAAAAGTACGAAAAGACGAAGCCATGATTATTACCCAAAGGTCCAGAGTGTGCACGTGTGCTCTGGAGAGCTAAATATATACTTGAAATATCTGATTGAAACAGGTCCATATTTGGGTACACCAGCTCACTGAATTCCCACCTCTGCTTTTCTTCCTAAATATTGCCTTGAGTTTACCCACACACTGCTTAAAACATCTTCTAGTTGCTAACATTTTGGTCAGGCTGATAATGCAGCAGGTTTCTGGTAACTACATGATGTAGCTCATGAATTATATAAAATTAGGCCATGCCTCAGTCAGGGCCATGCTCCCTATGGCCACTAGCCACTCATAATACTAATGCTTCTGACAAACCGTGAAGCCTTGAAAGCTGGCGTTGACTGGATGATACACCCACCCTTTTGGTGGTTTTCATAAAGTAGAACTCAGAATGGTAAAGGGGAAAAAATGAGTTATTTTCCTAATCAAATCAAATCCCTCCTTCTGTAAAGATACTGTGCCAAGAGACATTCTCTCGGGTATATCAAAACTGGTGCTAGTTGACTCATGGGAAGTGATGGAGCTTTCAGGAATTGTACAAGCTGGTTGCTGCACAGTGTCTGGCTAACCATAAGATATGAACTGAATTTATTACAAGTAAAGATGACAGTCAAAGCTTATAACTTCCTGGCTTTTCTAAAACCAGATTTTTTTCTTTTTATTTATTCTTTTTTATTTAAATTTTTTTATTTTACATACCAACCACTGTTCCCCCCTTCTCCCTTCCCTTCTCCCATTCCCCTCACACCCCCCATCTCAACTCCATTCACTCCTCATAGGGGGTAAGGCCTCCCTTGGGTAGTCAACACAGGCTGGCATACCAAATTGGAGCCCCTCCCCCATGCATCAAGGCTGAGTAAGGCATTCCACCATAGGGAATGGGCTCTAAAAAGCCAATTAATGTACCAGGGATAAGTCCTGGTCTCACTGCCACACAACTGTCACCCACATTCAGAGGGCCTAGTTTGGTCCCATGCAGGTTCCCCAGCTGTCAGTCCAGAGTCTGTGAGCACCCACTAGAACAGGGCAGCTGTCTCTGGTTTTTCCCATCGTGGTCTTGACCCCCCCTTGCTCCAATGTAGTTGGCTCTGGTGGTTCTGCATTGCACAAATGCTGTATTGATAATATGCAACTGTGAATCTCCTGAATCCACATTTAAGAACACAATGTTGGTATCTTGAAATCAGCCACTGTGGGAACATTTACACCATGAAAACTGGCAAATGCTATAACCTAGAATATTTATATCCTGAAATACCAGTTGTTAAGCATTTATCAACCAGTACATGACTCTGTGCCACTACGACCTTTTTCTCCCGAAAATAACAAATTATTGGAGGGAGGTTATGATTATTAGAAAGGTTTTGAATGAAAGTAGTCTTTAATCAGATTATTATAATTTTATATTGGATTTTATCCACTTTAAGGAAACCTGCATGTCTATACAGTAGAGTGGAAACATATTTTATTCATAACCGGTTATTTAATTAGAGAGATGAGTTTTAAAACTATCAATAATGTGCTGCAAGTGGCAAGATAGCCTTAGTGTAAATAATACATCAGGACTACAGTCAGGAGAATGTTAAGCTCATCATAATATCACTAAAATACACTCCATCTCAATTTCTAAACTGATGGTGATGGCATTGTAGAGAGGAAAACAGAATCCTACCACTATGTCCGATGTTTACAAAACTGAACACAGTTGAAACCCAGTCTGTTTGATTAAATACATTAGACTCTGGCAACATGCCAAGACAACCAGATACAGTATTTCAATCCCAAATGGCATATTACTTTAGTTCAATCTGAGGGTCACATTTTGCAATCTTTTATGAACTAAATGAACTTTTGGGGGTGTTCAAGGCAAGGTTTCCCTTTTTAGCACACGTTTCAGAAACTTGTTTGAGAGACCGATCAGCAGTGTGGCCGGAAGCAAGCAGAGAGGGCACAAACATCTCTGCTATCCAGAAGTTGTATACAGTGTGTACCACCCACAACTGAACATGACATTCAGTTTCCGAAAACTTGCATGATTGATGGACAGGTTTAACACAAATCCGTATTCATCTAGCCCACTTCCAGTTGTTTAAGCTATGCTCCCATATTTATGATACTCGCTTTTTAAGTAAAATGTCCTTGTATAGTTTATCTTTTCTTTCTCTGACAGCCTGAAATTAGGTTTTCTCTTCATTTGCATCTTTCCACACAAAGATGCAAACTATAGCAAAAAACTGTCTTTAAAAACAGAAAGATAAAAATCAACATTTTAGATAAAATACAATGACAGTTAATATGGAATTAAGGAACAGGAATTTGCACTCTGTCTTTCTGAGTAATGGGACATGTCAGTTTCTCTTTGAATTTTATTTCTAAGACTATAAAATACATCAATTATACTTCTGATTTAAGAAGACCAGAAAATGCTAACTAAAGAAAGGGATGCACATAAGATGATATTAATCCCTCAAATGATGAATCCAATACATACTCAGGCATATGTATTCAAAGAAAAAGAAGTCCAGACTTTAGCTCCAAAGAGCATGGGCATTAGTGTAAACGCAACTTGTAAAAATGCTTCTGTCTACAAGCTATGTGCTGTAGGTACACACCAGTACACTCTATCTCTCGGTAACAGCAGCATTTAAAAGAGAGAGGTATATACCATTCTGCTCTGGAAGAATTTCTACACACATTTAAAATTATTCCTATGTAATGAAAGGGCACAATATAACAGTATGTCTTTTCCCATGATGTTGTTCATCAGCAGGCTCTAGCGACTCAAATTTGGTCTATAATATCTACATAATTCTTGGAATTATTTGTGTCACTATCAACATCATAACCTATCTGTGTTGAGGATCCCTCACACTTTTCAAAACGCAGGGCTGTCCTTTATCTGCACAGGCCACCCTTTGTGCACGTGTGTTCTCGGGTGAACATTTTATTTTTTCATGTAATGCATTTTCAGAGTCTTGTGGTATTCATTTGAAAGGTCAGCACTTGCTTTCTTTTTATGTTAAATATATATCCTGCATGAACCAATAATGTGTATTCCCAGGAAATGGGCCACAAATAGATAGATCGTTTTATATTAGCATTTGAAGAAATACCACATTCGTTTTATTTTGTGTAATCATATTCATTGTTCACTGTGTATATATTTTTGTTGAAATAAATATGGTTTTATTTTTATGTTTCTGTCTTTTCTCCCCATTATACATTATTTTTTATTTTTATCCATGTAGCAACATTTAAACATTATTGAAAATAACAAAAGGATAGCACAAATAACATTTCAAGGAGAATAGACCTCACTTTTGCTAGACCACAATAGCAATGCATGTTTTACATTGATGATTATTTAATCTAATTTTCCTGGCAGAGTGGGCTTCCATGGTCACCTTTATTAAGGGAAGCATCAAGCACAATCCCCAGCATCAAAAACAGCTGTAATGATTCTACACTAAGGAATCATCAGTAATTATTTAAAGATTTTAGATGATGGATAGATAGATGATAGATATAAGATAGATTGATGATGACAGACAGAATATAGATAGATAAGATAAGACAAGATAGGATAAGATAAGATAGGGTAGGGTAGATTTAACCCACTGAGTCCAATTAGTGCTGCCCAATGTGTGTGTATAAGGTCATCCACCAGGGCACAGGCAACTTACCAGTGGCCACACTCTTAAAAAAAATATGATTCTCCCTCCACAAGCAGCCATCCTCTGCCGATAGCTCCCCAGCTGGGAGTGAGCAAATCATTAATCTTTATTGTCTAGATTAAATGTAGAGTCATTTGAACATACCAAACTAATTCTTTTTCTTATAGACTTCTTCAAGCTGTTTGTTTATGCTTCTTTAGAGCAGATAACAATAGAAGACAAATTCCAAAGACATTAATTTAGATCTTTTTGCAAAGGAATTAACCAAAGGGAGCCTCGGGGCATATGTTAAGAGTGAACTTCTACCATCTGGTGTGTTTCAGGAACATAGCTGATCAGCAGAGAGAGTATTCCTCTTCTGTGAGGTCATCATCATCAGGACCTGTTCTTACTAATAATGCATCTTTCTGTATCAGCACAGGAAAGATGCTAGAGATAGAGGTAATGTGAGATAGCCCACAGTCTTCACATTCTTACATATCTGTAACATGAGGGCAATAATACGGCTTACTACTTGGTGAAGCATAAGAAAAGCATGTATACATATATGGTCCCGACAGCAGTGGCTCTGGGGCAAAGATCTACTCCTTTGCTGTCACTCAAAATCCCAGCCTCATTATGTTTTACACCCCTGCAGCCCACGTACCTGAAATACAGGGGCTAAAACCTAAAATTTCATCGCTTCCACATGTTTGCTGTGAAAGCTCAGGATACTATAAAAGTTCTGTGAGCAGCATCCATCTATACCCCACACAGAAGGCAGCAGGAGCAGGAGACACTGCTTCTCTGCACCCGTGTGGATACACAGGCAAACCTGAGTAGATTCCTTCATCTACGCTCAACTCCCCAGCTCCCCGCATGGGGTGGCTATGATGTCAGTGTTGGCAGAAGACACCAAACCACATCCTCCTGACTGCAAAGTGACAATGGTGGCTCCTGATAGCTACTTAGAGTCCTTGAAGCCACAACAATCCACTTACGATGGACGAACACAAAGTCTCTCTCGATGATTTTATAAGTATCTTATTCCCTTTATAAATTGTAGCATGCGATTTTCTACTATAAATAATCAAACTCCTATTTCATTTTTTGCTGGTTATCATATTTATCTTTTACGTTTTGTAAGCTGTGTTTTGGTATTGTCTTTCGGGGTATCTGCTTTCTGTGAGTGGATGTACATGCTTTAGGATGTTCATAATTGCCTTGTTCTCACCCCGGTTTATGCATAGCCCTCCTGTCTGTTCAAGGGATCAGTGTAGTAGTCACAAAGACCTGTAAGCTTGAATTAGCTTTGACTCTTCCTTGTCTGTTGATGTGTGTTATCTTCTTTTTGTCACTAAGATTGTAAATGTTACCACCACAGAGCCTTGTAAGCATGCCTCCCCCTTCCATTGCCAAAGAGATTTCTTTCAGATGCATTTTCCATTACCCTTATAATTGTAGTTCCACCCCAAATAAGTGAGGTTTGTTATTTAATCATTTCTACAATTTGGCCTCACTTTCCCTTTAAGGGAAATCATTGACTTCCAAAATGGAGGTCATTGCATTAAGTGCAAATACAGACACACACATACACACACATTTTGGGTTAAACAATTACACTTTTGATTCCAGAGAAATCTTTTTTATTTTTATTTATTTTATTTTATTTTTTATTAAGAATTTTTTTTCATTCATTTTACACACCAATCAAAGATTCCCCTCTCCCCTCCTTCCGCCCCCCTAACTTCCCCCTCCCAACCCACACCCCATTCCCCCTCACAAGAAGGCAAGGCCTCCCATGGTGAGGCACATCCAGTTGAGGCAAGTCCAAGCCCTTCCCCCTGCCTCAAGGCTGCACGAGGTGTCCCATCATAGGTAGTGGGCTCCACAAAGCCTGCTCATGCACCAGGGATGGATTCTGATCCTACTGCCAGGGGGCCCCCCAAGCAGATCAAGCTACACAACTGTCTTGCCATGCAGAAATGTGGTACATATACACAATGGAGTACTACTCAGCAGAAAAAAACAATGACACCATGAAATTTGCAGACAAATGGATGGAACTAGAAAATATCATCCTGAGTGAGGTAACCTAGACTCAGAAGGACAAACATGGTATATACTCACTCATAAGTGGATACTAGATATAAAGCAAAGGATAACCAGACAACAAACCACAACTCCAAAGAAGCTAGCTAACAAGGAGGACCCAAAGAAGGACGCATGGATCGCCCTGAGAAGGAGAAATAGATGAGATCTCCAGGAGTAAACTGAGCATGAGGGGTGGGCAATGGAGGGTAGGGGATGGTGAATGAGAACATAAGAGAATGGGATGGTTGAGCTGGAACAGAGAAATCTTATAATATTCCTTCAAATAGAATCAATCTCATTTTGTTTTTAATTTTTATCTATATCATACCTCATGTCCATTCCTTTATATATTTATTTAATATAATTTTATGGCACTAGGATCAAACCCAGATCCTCAGAAATGCCAGGGGAAGGGATTTCTCTGCTCCTCAGCCACATGTTGGGGGCCATTTGAAGGGACTAACAGGCAGCATTGGAACTCATGGGACATGACTGGGTGGTTGGCAAAGCCATGCCTGAGTGAGCCTTGGGGTAGCAAAGCCCCAGGACTATTGTATCTTGAGGACCTCACGCTGTTACTGAGCATAGCTCCAGTTCTTACCTTCGGTCACCACATCTCTCATAATTTATGGGCTGTATGAAAGCCCTTGGGCGTTTCTAGCCCCTCACTGTATGTTACTGGTACTTACAATAATAGTGATTGACTTTTTCCAAGCATTGCTGCTCAAGTAGATTAGTGATTCAACCACCACCCTTAGAAGGATTTTCAGGGTTAAATGAGAATTGGAGAATGCAGGCAGCTCTCTCGGAGAGGGGTAAGGAAGTTACAGGAGGGGCTAAGAGGAAGCATGAGGAAGCAGAGAGGATACGTGTCTTGGTAACACGAGTTTCAGTCAGGGACGTCTCTAAGTGGGCTGAATGACTTAGATGGAAATGGCCTTCTCCATGTGATGGGGGTGGTCGGGCGACATGAAGCTCCCTGGCATGCTGGCTTTCATAGTAAAAATAAACAAAGCAGGAAGCTGGCAGTGACACTTACCCCAGCAGGAGGAGTGACAAGTGGTTAGAGCATGAAGAGGGGAAAACAGCTGGAGAGATGGGCAAATAGAATTATCCAGAGTGCTGGGATTAAGGTGGACATTGGGGATCACCTTTTGGAATTTCCGGTTTAGTGTCAGGGGCCAGATATAGCAGGGCAGACCCTGTCAGCAAGGCTTTCTTTGTTAGTTGAAGCTGAGCAACCACTCCAAGCTATTTTCCCACACCCACCAAGCATTTTGCAATTAACTCTTTCTTTTCTTTCTCCAATGAATCGCCCTGCTAGTGGGCCTCACTTACAGTAGTGGTGGCAGCAAGTTCCACCAGCCAGCCCCTTTTTGTGTTTCTCAGGGGGTCCTGTAGAGTCATTTACATCCAAGCCTTGCAGGGGAGGCCAACTAGGATAATGATACTTTGCTGCCTCTTTCTTAACTCTTGAATGAAATAACAAGGGTGTTCCCTCATGAGGAGGGGGAGCAGAGGGCTCAGGATTTTTACAGCCAGTTCTTTAGCTGGCCACCTGCATTTTGTGGTTACAATCACTTTATTATTTATCTTAAAAAGCAATCTTATACAAATTCTTAAAAGAATCATAAATCTAAACTTTTACATATGAAAACCAATCAGTCAACTCTATTTGTAAATCCTCAGGGTGCATACCCACTTATCAGCAGTTTTTTTATATCAGGAAGCTGAGGGCAGAAATGCAGAAATGGGTACAAGGAATTAATCATCACCCTTGATCACCAACCCATCCTATCAAGAAAGGTATGTCAGCCAGCAATAGCCAGGCTGTCATTGTTCTTGTTTTCACACAGCCCATAGATTATGAGGGATGTGGTGACCCTGACGGCAACAATCAGAGCTATGCTCAATAACGGCATGAGATCCTCAGAACGCATAGCCCTTGGGACTTTGCCTCTCCAAGGGTCATTCAGACATGGCTTTGCCAACCGCCCAGCCGTGTTCCATGAGTTCTAATGCTACCTGCTGGTGCCCTGCATGGCCTCTGACAGCCACAGCACAGTCAGAAGGTCTCTGAGCATCATGAACCTAGCATTGCTCTAGATCCAGCATGCTTTGTGGCATATAAGAGTAATGACTTGTCTATTAATAGACCTTCCAGTCTGGTCTAGTGTAGGCACCAACTAAAAAGAAAACTAACTAAACTACAATTACTAATTGCAATATGATATGAGGGTATTATCTAAGAATTTTGATATTGTTGATTTTAAACAGTCCCACTATGTAGCCCAGGGTTGCCTCTAACTCATGATCCACATTTATTCTTCTTCTACCTTGAGTTCTGTGGTTGCAGGTATAACACACTACAGTTGGCTTGATAAATTTATTCTCATTTTAGTTAGGAGTTGCTTCTTTAAAGATGGTAGGTAGAGGTAGTCTTCTCAAAGAGATGTAATCTACACTGAGCTATAGAGGAGGTGAAACATTCAGTCAGAAGAAGATGGGGACACACAAAGGTTGGCGTGTGTAGTGACCAATGGTGAAGGATGAAATAGAGTTGAGATCAGAGTTATCAGAAGTCTGTTTTACTATAAGAATGGATTCAGGCTTCATATGCAATCAGAAGTAAATGCAACATTCTGAGCGGGAACTAAAGGAACCCAGCTTACGTTTTCCAAGATTCTGAATGTTGTACAGATAACAGGTTGTAGGGAATCGACTGCAAAGTCCTGAGGCAACTGGAGAAGTGTATACTGACAGGTGGGCTGGCATGGACTGGGTTTGAATGAAGAGAAGTAGAAAGTTTGATGCAGCATTTAGAAGGCAAGAGCCAAGTCCCGTTGAAGGGTGGCGTGACCAGTGAGGGGAGACAGGTGATTCAGGAGAACTAGTCTATGGGCCGGCTGACAGGAAGGCAGAAATCACATATTGAGAGGCAGATGCACTGATCTGTATAAATTCAGGGTAGAAACTACTGTTTGGCTTTGAGTATTATGAGTTTAGTTGCCTCTTAGTCATATAGCCCAAGGAGAAAGTCAAATAAGTATAATCAAAGATGTGAATCTAAAATTTGGAGCAGAGCATAAATGAAAATATAATAAGGCAAGCTCTCAGTATATATTAAGTGATTCAAGCCACTTTCAGTAAGTGTTTTGTTAAAAGTGTCTCTCTCTCTCTCTCTGTCTCTCTCTCTCTGTCTCTCTCTCTCTGTCTCTCTCTGTCTCTCTCTCTCTGTCTCTCTCTCTCTGTCTCTCTCTCTCTGTCTCTCTCTCTCTCTCTCTCTGTCTCTCTCTCTCTCTGTGTGTGTGTGTGTGTGTGTGTGTGTGTGTGTGTGTGTGTATGCACATACATTTCATGGACTATAGCTTTGAATTATATTATATTTACTTAACTTTAGAATGTCTCTGCCAGTTCCATGCTTGCAAGGTAATTTCAGTTCATGATCAACAAAATAGAAGATCTTTGGCCTCTCAATATCACTCACCAAATGGACTCTGTTCATCACTGAATCCTGTGTGGAGACTGATGGGCTGGTTTGATTTTCCTCTCTGTATCTATGGTGAATGAACAGAGTACATTTAATGACAGCTTTGTCATGTCTTTATCACTAGAAAGGACCAGTTCCTACAAGGAAATAACACAAAGGAAAGGTAAGTCCACTTACAAAGTCAAAGTAGTGAGAAAATTCCCAGATCCAAATTTGTAGAAGCTCCAATATCAAGAATCCAGATAAAAAACAACCTATTTTTAAGGAGGATTCTTGAAGGAAAGGTGCAGATAATTCACAGCCACACTCTAGTCACCAATAAGACCAAAGTGCAAAGTGATTCCACTGTGCAATGAATGTAATGAGAACACAGGGGTCAGGCCATAGTGAAAGACAAATGAATTCCTGTCTATTTTCTGTTCTTCATTCTATGTTAACTAACAATGCTGGAATTGCTTCTATGTGGCCCGTAACAGCTGGGGACAACAAACCAACCTGAGTCGGGGGATTCTGAAACATTCCTTGTCAGTACATGTTGGATCTTAGAGGTCCTGGACTGCCTCCTGGAGGGAAACACTGTCTTGAATTTATTTTACTTGTACAGTTAAAAAAGAAAATATAATTATGAAAATCCATTTACTTTGTGTCTTGCCTTTATTAGCACTGACTTCTGACATGGAATTTATGGTCCTCCATGATGTACAGACTGTTGGTACTGCGTTTGTGATTTGATTGTTCAGTGTGGGAAGATGAAGAGAACAGGTATAGTTTACCTAATACCTATTTGTTTTCTGATATTTTCCTACCTACAGAAATCATATTTTATAGAACCAAGAAAGAGGGAATATTCCCAAATCACCCCAGGAAGCCAGTGTTACTCTTGTATGAATGAATACATTACAAGGAGAGGAAAATACAACAACTAATATTGCTTATAAATAAATGAAAAATTCTGAAAATTTTTTTGCAAATCAAATGTAATAATTGGTAATTAGTGCAAAGACTGTATGGTTTGATGTTCCACGTCCAATCAGCATGATTGTTCATATGAACCAATTACAGAAGGACCAATACGTAATATCTTCCTCTGCAGCAGCATAAAAAACAGCTGAGTCCAAGGGACTAAAGAAAAAGAGAGCAATATCTTTGACACTGGGCATTCTTTGAAAAAAAATCAATGAACTTCTTAATGTGAAAAGTGATTTTTTT
>CABHPR010128586.1:10819-27282 GCA_902168415.1 Peromyscus melanophrys | reverse complement strand
GGACTGGTTCTCACTCCCTTGATGGCTTCCAGGCTTCGCAACAGTAAGCTTCTGCAGAGCTGTTCCTGGGAGAGGTGGGGTCAGAAGGAAGCATGGACTGTGGGGAAGCTGGCCTTAGGAAGACAGGTTATTTGAAGGTAGCCAGCTGTTGGATTTGATGACTTGTAAGAGCGAGCAGGCTTCAGGGGTGCCATGCCTCCGAAAAGTCATGAAAGATCCCACAGGCATTGAAGCCTGTGATTGTGTTACTTGGCACATGTAACTCTTGTGCATGTGCCCTTCCAGCTTCTTTGTTCCTCCTGGGTTTCAGGCAGGGCCTTCAGCATATCCAGCCTCACACCTGGGGTTTCCCATCACAAGAATGGCCGTATTTGTGACTGCAAACTCACAGGCCGCCTTGAGTGTTTACCTGTGTCTTCAATGACTCTGCGAACTCACCCTTGGTTCAAGGACCACTTCCAAGGAAACCAGAGGGCCTTGTTTACCCAGTGAATTACCATGCAGAGGGTGGCCTGGGAGATACATTGTTAATGTGGGGCTCATGTTCTGATAGATCTGTCTAATCACCCCCAGATTTATGAGTGTGCATGGAGTCAGTGTGGAGACCCCAGGGTGCCTTAGTACATGTGGAGGGGAGTCCTGAAATTTATTTAAAGTGTCTGGGGTAACATTCCACTCTTGGGGCCGCTGGGTATTGCTGATATGAGCAGAATAGAGTTTACCCCAGGAGTTCACAGAGTGGATATATCACAGACCTAACATCAGTATAGGCAGCTGGGATTTACAGCCTTTGGTAGGTTTGTTAGTGTCCTGCAGCCTGTAGGTGCTTGGAGCTTGGTGTCATGCATTACAAATGGATCCGTGGCTTTGTCTCTCCTGTTGAACTGGTCAGTGACCATAGTAAATTTGATGGGCTGCATAAAGGGCTCTGATGCTTATCTATTGCTGTGTGACAAATTACCTCAGAATGTAGAGATTTAAGCCACAAAGCCTGGTCTTCATTTCCTGGGGTCAGAATCTGCCTCGCTTAACTGGGTGCCTGTGGCTAGGGTGTTCTCCCTCTTGCTGCTGCAATCCGGGTATTGACCATGGTTCCCCATTGATGGTCCATAGCTCAGGCCTCTCCGTAGGACAGGAGATGATTGCTGGTGACCCTCTAAGAATGCCGGCCAGAGCCTGGCGATGCCTGAAACCACAGTTGTCTTTCATCCGATGTCTGGAGTGATATGCCAACCTGATTCTTGTGCTAGGTATGAGCAGAGATTGTGTAACGATGTGAATGCCAGGCTGTGGGGGGTCCCCAAGGGATCAGGAGCCCCAGTATTCTTTTTAATAAAGTTTTGTTTGTAAATTCTTTGACACTCAGGGCTTTGTTGTGCAGATTCGCCATCCCGCTGTACAGATCTCTTAAATGGTGGTCCAGCAACAGCGGTTTGAATCTCTATAGTTTTTAAAAAAGGATAGATCAGTAAGTCCCTGTCCCTGGAGCCTCAGCGAGGTTCCCCCAAGAGGAAGCAGATCCTCTGCTGGCATGATGCAGCATCCTGGTCAGTGCCCTGCTGCCCAAAAGCAGGGCTGTGTGTCTGCTTCCCCACTTGATTTCCGTTCGTCCTCCTACAACCTGAGATTTCCCCACCACCGTCCAGAGCCGGGTGGTAGGAATGAGTGAGGACCGCTCTCTTTGCCGTCCATCCCCTCACAGGGTACCTTCTGAGATGCTCACCCACAGGTCCCCTAGGATGTCGGCCTGTAGCCCAGTCTAACACTGTTACATGTGCAGAGACTTGATTCTCCTCCAGCCTTGGGATTTCAGGCAGCTATTGGACTCTGCGAGCCACACACGGCTGTGGACCTTGCCCTGGGTGAAACTTGGGAAGGCGACTGGAGAGGGCAGGAGCCTTTGACTAGAGTGACATGGCTACCAGACAGACAGGAGGCTGGGCATCGAAGGGGAGGGATTTCTCTTGTCCCTTTGGAATAAGGGAGAGAGCAGAGAGAAATCCTTTAATAGGTTCACCGAGTGCCATTGCCTTTCTGAAAGACCCTGCTGTAACAGAACTGTCATCCCAGCTAGTCAGGAGGTTGAGGCAGTGTAGTCAGAAGATTGCCTGTGTCCTGCCTGGCCCATGGTCAGGAAAATCTCTCACCCACAGTCCCACAGCCTTTTATAAAAATAATCACACAGAGGCTTAATATTATTTACAAACTTAGGGCCATGGCCTATGGCTCAAGCTTCTTGCTAGCTAGCTCTTATAACTAAACTCAGCCCATCTCTATTAATCTGTATGTCACCACGTGTTCCCTGCCTTTACCTGTGTGCCATTACATGCTGCTCCCTGGATGGCAGGATGGCGTCTCTCTGTTTCTCCTTTCTCTTCCCGTCTATCTGCTTGGATTTCCACCTGCCTCTAAGCTGCCTTGCCATAGGCCAATGAAGCTTTATTTGTCAACCAATCAGAGCAACACATACTCACAGCGTACAGAAAGACATCCCACAGCAAGGCAGGACAATTACAAATTCAAGAGTGCTCCTTCATGATTGAAATTGTGCCACTTGGTCCCCTTTTTTTTGGTTGTCCTATGGAGAGTATGGGGTTAGGTGAGGGTACAGGTGCCCCTCCTGTAACATCATTGGGTTAAGCAACCCCTTCTCCCCTGCATCACTCAGGGCTCCCTACTGGAAAAGCTGGTGGGCAGGCAGGTGGAGACTCTGCTAGTCTCATCCCTCCCTATATAAGATTGGGAAATCTAGGCCAGTGAGGTGGTTTAGTATCTAAAGGTACTTGCCACTAAGCATGACATCTGGAGTTTAAACCCAGGGCCCAAATGGTTGGAGGAAGAGAACCCAACTCCCAAAAGTTGTTCTTTGATTTCAACACATGCCCAGTGTCTAAGTTCCTCCCCAAAATAAACTAATAAAATACGATTATTTTCAAATGGGAAGTAAAGTGGCAGTTCGGGGCAATTCCACAGAGTCTGTCTGATAGTCAAAGGGTTAATTTGAGTTAACTTACAAGCAAAGGGGAGTTGGTTTCAGGATCCAGGAGAGGTGAAGCGCAGTCCAACGGGGTTCTCTGGAGAACTCCACCTTGGTCCACCATACCAGCATCCAAGACCACATGGTAGTCAAGAGAGTGAGCACATACGCATTTCAGGATTTAAGGGGTCCCCCTCAGCCATGAGGGGGCCAGGTACCTAGCAGTGCTTCAGGGGTGAAGCACAGACAACCTCCCCTACAGGAAAGTCCTCCTTACTTTTCCTTCCCCCACTTAGCATATGCTATTGGGGGGATGGGCACCTACTCTGAAGTCTTACAACAAAGGGACCTTAGGGTCAAGGAACAATTGCTCAATTGTACACACCCTCCGCCACGCCCCCACCCCCACCCCCAGTTTCAGTTTGATGGAAACTCCTATCAGGCTTTAGCAGAACTGCATAGCCTCACACCTCCACTATTCTCTCTTATAAATCCTGTCACTGTTCCCGTCAGCCATCACCGTGGTTCATACATCTTTGGATGAGAATTGCAAGCATAATGGAAAATCACCCCATAAGGCAGCCCATGCCTCTCTGTGGGCCAAAGAACCCCACTGCTCCTCAGCCTGAGCTATGAAAGGGGAACGTTGGCTCCTAGTGGAGGTGTAAGATCATGGGGGGAGGGCTTGGCATTTTCTTCTCTGCTAGCATTCATGGCCAGAAGGGAGGCCAGATACCTTGCGTCTCTCTTGCTTCCAGAGACATGCAGTGCTCAGGCCTTTCCTTCAAAGGTAGCTGACAGAATTTTCTCTGGGTTCTCATGGAGTCTATCTACATTGAGACCCAGGCAAAGCTACCCAGTCTTTGCAGCCTGGGATGGCCAGGCAGGGTGAGCAGTGCCCTCTGCTGGCTGAAGAGCCCCATTGCTGGGACCAAGCATCTCCCAGCAAGACAGGTTGGCCATGGGGCAGGAGTGGGGTGGGAACATGTCTTGTTTTCCATTGCTTTGGTGACAGCAGGTACTAGGACATGTGTTTTGGACCTCACATGTCAAGAGGTAAGCCGCTGGGGTCTCAAGTGACGATGTACTGCAAAGTTGGGCAGACAATCCACAGAGGAGACGGGCCTCTGTGTGGTCAAAACAAAGTCAAGAGTCAGATGTGTTTAAAATAAACTAACCCTGATATTTTAAGGGTTTTTTTTTTTGTGAGATTTGTTTTGTTTTGGGGTTTGGGTGTGTGTGTTTGTTTGTTTTTCGAGGCAGGGTTTCTTTGTGTAGCTTTGGAGCCTGTCCTGGAACTCTGTAGACCAGGCTGGCCTCGAACTCAGAGTTCACCTGCCTCTGCCTCCCGAGTGCTGGGGTTAAAGGCGTGCGCCACCACCACACCTGGCAAGTTTGTTTGTTTGTTTGTTTTAACATTTTTATCATTGTAATTTGTAACTGATCTTCTAAAGTTGCCTTTCATAGATACTTAAATAAGATATAATTCATAACTACTCATTTGAGCCAAATCAGTGACGTTGGAACTAGTAATTTTTCCATAGAAAAATAGTCCAAGTTTAACAATAAGCCCAAGTATTTCTTTGATTATAATGACTTGTGTTCACAATATATTTTAATACATAACTGTTGTCTTGATATGTTGTAATTTAGTGAGTAGCCTCTTGTGTGTAGTCTGTAATCTCCCTACTATTCTCAAAGATACATGGCCTACCAAGTCTCACTGTGGTCCAGCTCCTGCATCTAGGATGCTAGTGGCCATCTACCCTTTGCCTGCACACAGCACTGGGCCCAGGAGACTATACTGTGCTGCATTTTTGTTAGGCTGTGAGCTCTGCCCTCAGTGATCTTTGTGGTGCTGAACCTCCATCCCAACCCCGCAGCTGTACGGTGACCCCTCTGCAGACATTCTGTCAGAACTTCAGAGATTGTGGATTCTTTGCCTTGATGGTAGCATCCTCTACTTGTTCAGATGAAAGCATTCTGAACCATCTCTTGCACTGAATATATCACCAGGGACGAGCTATTCTGTCCCTTAGAATGTGAGATTGCTGATCCCATTCCATTGCTTAGCCAGGCTCCTGAGCTACAGAGCACACATCGCAGTCTGGGGTGGGGACCAGTTGGAGACTCCCCAGACTAAGCAGCTGGAGCACAAGCCATCATTTCTGTGCCTCTTAATTTGAATGGACGTTTGCTTGTTTGCTTTTATCCCCTCTATTCTGCCTCCATTATTAACTAAAATATTTATTTTCAAGGCATGTTTGGAGGAGAAGGGCTTTTAAATTACATGTGTGAAAATTCAAGAGAGTTTCTGTAGAATGTGAAGACTCACTGGTGGATTCCCAATGTGACTGAAATAAAACAACCAATGAGGAACATTGAAAGTTCTTCCTGCCCAAATCCTCACGCCTTGGTTATTACTTTTAGCAAATGAAAATATTTAGAGTTCTTGGGGTTTGCATTGAGCACTGGGAAATGTATGGACCAAGAATCCCAGCTCAAAGCAGTACTGCACCACTTGCTTATCCCAGGAAAATCAGGGCTTTAAAGTTAGTTAATCACCTCCCTTGACTGGGACAGCCTTTGGCCCTGGTGGATTCTCCGTGGCACAGTAAGTCTGTTGCCGCAGCTCAAACCCAGGGCCACACAAAAGTTACTAGAGGCCAGCCCTCTGTCACCAACGAGTACCCTCCAAATTCAATGAAACTCTGCCAGTGGCAGAATCTGGTAGACCTGGCCTAAATTATTGACAACATATGTTATCTTTACAATCTGGATTAGTCTGGTTGACTCGATAGGATCACATGGTATGATATTTTTGTCTTTATTTTTCTAGTATGGAATTGTAGTTGTTGACCTGGGGACAGGCAAGTCAAAGGTGATGAAAGTAATGTTACGTTTATAAATCCCCAACTCTTGTACATTCTGGAGCTACCCAGAATGGAAAGAGGCTGTGGCTGGCCCACAGCAGCCTGTGTGTGCATTCCAGGTGCTTGTGCTTTGAGGGTCGAGGATGGGTCTCTGACCAGTTGAGGGTAGGTGACTAGGGTGGGACCCAGTCACCCAGCATTGGGCTCCCCGAAGAAAAGAATCTTCTTTGTTCTTACTGGATGGTGGACTATCCTGGCCCTGGGACTCCGCGTGAAACCGTGTTTGTGTCTCAGGAAGGACCCTCTTAAGTTAGTTATCTCCAGGGCCTGAATGGGGGACTCTGGGAAAGAGAGGCTTTCTCTTCCTACCCCCTAACCTACACCAGAAAAAGGAAGGAAGGGGGGACATTTGCAGAATCTACTGTGTGCTCAGGGAGTGACAGTCCTCTCTGACCACTACCAATCATTCCGAGCTAGGGGAGCTCAGAAGGCTCAAGTACCTGGTACCTGATGAGGAACTACTTCCAACAGGAGAGGATTTAGGGGGCACACACGCATTCTGTCCATAGGAATCATTTAGAAACTGATTAGTACTTTCTTTGCAAACTTGGTAATTTTGTTATCAGTCTTTGGTTGTGCTTGGCTCCTGAAACCATGGAATGGCTTTGTTAAGGTATGAGTACCATTGGCTTCCTTTTTCTGGGTCTAAACAAGGAGCATCACAGAGGCCCTAAACCTTCACCCATGCCTCACAACAGTGGGGTCTTTTCCTCGATGGTGCGGGGTCCTTGTTGTACCTCACCTGGGTTCTGTATACAAGGAAGCCTTGGAAAGGAGGGTCCCAGCTGTGGAAGAAGGTGCATGACCACACGCCCTGATGCTGCTTTCTGGGTGTATGGACCCTCTTCTACGTGCATTAGCTCGCCACAGGACTGAGGTTTGAAATCAGCACCTGGTTTGTGATTAACAAGGAGGCGTGTCCATTTAACTACAGCGGTATTAATCCTTAAACTGTTGCAAAGCTTGATCTTTCTGTATTAACATGACGAGTAAGTAGATTCCCTTAAAAGAAGGGACACTGTCTGTGGTGTTAAACGGATTCTAGAAGCATTTTCGTCTGGAGAGACAGTGTTGGAGATGCGCACTTGCTCTTCAGTTGGAACAGATTGGTGAGGCTGGGATTTTTGTGCTGCAATTGCATGGTGGTTTGGTTTGGCCAAGAGGTAGCTGTTGGTGACAATTGGTGGAAAATGCTTATCTGCCCAAACTTAAGACTCTGTTGGACAAGTGGTTTCTTTTGCCTTTAATCCTGGATGGGTTTCTTTCAGTTTAATGTCAGCGTAGGTAATTTTTAAATGGGCCAGTCTTTCATTTTTGTCCTTTTCTCGAATCTCTTCGACACTGCCATGAAGCGGTGTCCCATGCAAGCTTTCTTACCTAAGCATCTCTTTGACTTACCCACGTTATTAACCCCTCTTCCAGGGTTGGTGTGTCTCAGGACCAGCAGTAGATGCCTGATGAGTCGAGAATGCCAGATCTTATTATAGAACGTTTTCCCTCCTATGCATACACACCTGTAGAAGCATCATCCTCCACCTTCCTGCTCAGGGGAGGGACTTTGGGCTTTTCTTTGGTGTTATGCAAAACTGTTACTGGAACATATGGATTTCAGCACTGCAAGGATCAACTGGCCATCAAAAGCTAGTTACTGAGTAACTAGTGGTCAGGTGGCAGGTACAGTGTGGATCCACTAGACAGCAGGATGGCTCCAGCCCTAGCTGGATGCTGCAGGGTGTTCTAGGGTTTTCTCATGCTCAGAGCCATGCACAGTTTGAAATGTAGTGATTTTAACTGTGATAATTTTTAGACCTCAATAGAACAGGAGTAACTGAAGCTGTGGAAGACAACACCTTAGTGTTGTGGGAAGACTACTTACTATAAGTTAAATTTCATTTCGATCACATACGGTTTTCAGGAGGTTTCTATCTCTGGTTTGGCCTGGTGTTCCTCCGATTCTCTCCTGTGAGGTTGGGCTTCATGCTGCCTCCTCATCCATGAAAAGACACTACACAGGCACACACGCACAGGATTTCTCTGTGTAACAGCCTTAGCTGTCCTGGAACTCACGCTGCAGACCAGGCGGGTCTCGAACTCACAGAGGTCCACCTGCCTCCCCGCCCAGCCTCACTTCCTCTTGACTTTGAACTTTACTGCTTTTTGCTCCCTGCCTTAGGCCTGGTGTGCCATTGGCACTTTGTAGAAAGTGTCAAGACCAAACCCAAGGCTGGCTAGAGCAGTTCCTAGAAAATTTCCCGTTTGTCTTAGACATGGTGACATACAAGGAATGCCTTTCCTGCTCCACAAGCAAGGAGCCCGAGTCTCCAGGACAGCCCTCAGCAGGTCATTCTGTAGCTGGGCTCTGGAACCCCAGCCCACCTCTGGGTTTCTTTCCTCCCGCTGTGATTCAAGTTGTGATTTCAGCAAAGAAAGACTAGAACCACAGCACTTCCTCTTTTTTCCCCTCCTTATGTGTACTTTTGTATTTTTGTTGAACATTTTGACTAATGATATGAATAGATGACTATTACAAATTCCTTTGCCTGGAGGATTATGACTTGGGTGTGAGGACTGACTTACAATAAAGGAAGGGCAAGCTTGATTTTTCCTAGCAAACGCAAGAGGGCTGTCTGTGATTGATGCCTGGGAGCCCAGTGCCAGTATAGCTGGTGCAGGGTGGGCATTACTGGTATGGACATGCACCCGAGGCCACCGTGCATAGCTCCATTGTAAGGCATGTCTTGTCTGACGTTTTACAGTGGCTGTGTTAGTCTTCATAAATAGCTTGCTTCTTGGAAGGGAAAAGAAGAAAAATGTCTATTTCATACTTTTTTTTTTTTAAGCAGAAGTATTGTAAGAGGGGGGTGGTAGCTATGTGTTATCACTGCCCCCGGTCTGGGCAGCACCTAAACTAGCTGGTCCACAAGTCTGTATTGGCTGCTGATGTGATGGGTGGGTACCTCCATTCAGGGTCTGCACTGGACCCCTCAGAAGAGCCCCAGAAAAGCTAGGCATGGCAATCAGTCACAGTAGTAAGACACAGACATGTGTGTAAGCTGTTGGCTGATCTCTGATTGCATGATCAAGATTCTGCTTATCAATTTTTCAAGAAGCCGTCTAATTATACAAATTAAAATTCAAAGGGAAGCAAAAAGAATGATTACGCCTCACAGGAGGAGGAGGGTGCACAGCCCATCTTGCCGCTGATCATAATGCTGGCAGTTCATCTCCATAGCACTTCACAAGTATTAACTGGGCCTTTGGATGAGGTAGATAACGAGGCTTGTCTTTTTACCAAAAGGTGCCACACTCTAGTGTGGACATCAGAGCCTCAGCCTCAGCAAGGTAAAAGGGCTAGCTCAGACTCTCTGATGTGCGTGTGGGCTTGGGTCACATTTCTGTGCATTTGTGGCTGATGTTCATAGGTCTTTCTATCCCATCTCCATTTTCCTGGAGTTAGGGGCTTGCTCACACACGGCTGCCTTTATGGAAGAGCCCAACAACGATACCAGGAGTTCTATAAATGTGTCCATGTGGTGACTGGCTTGTTTTTGGCAGCTGCTTGTGGTAGAAGAGTCTTAATGTCCTTTGGATACTGTGGTCATGATATGGTTAGAAACTGCTTTTTCCTATCTCCCCCTCTCCATCAAATTCATGTAATTATTGCTATAAATCTTTAGGATACCTTACCAGCCACATTGTGGGAAATTAGCCATTAATTACCAAGAACTTGCCTACATGTTACTACTCAGACCTATGCCTGGACCTTTGATAAAGGCAACGATGCCCATGCACACCAGAGTTTCTACTTTTAACCCTTGAGCCTTATTTTTCTGTCCTCTCCTTTCTCTGCATGATTCGCCTGATAGCCGAGAACAGGGGTGTGTGTGTGTGTGTGTGTGTGTGTGTGTGTGTGTGTGTGTGTGTGTGTGTGTGTTGCTGTTAGAGATAGAACAACACTAGTTTTGAAGTTTTGCCATGAAGAATGGGAGACCAGAGAATGAGTCCCTGCTGTTCTCGCAGTGACTGACAGACCACAGTTCTGAAGGAGAAAACAGGAGTGCCTGGCTTGCAATTTATGAGCTGGTACCTAAAGAGGGGGCACTTTGGATCAGGGCAGATGTGGTTCAGGCTCTTCCTCTCCTGATCCTGAGTCATCAGGGAATGCTTAGAAAGTTCAGCAGCTGCTGCTTAACCAGAACTACCAGTCCAGGAATGTGGGATTAAATGCAGGGTCAGCCACCTACAGCCCCCTCTGCATTTAAGGAAGGAAGGTTCTAGAAGATGGCACGGGCAAGCCCATTTTTACACAGTGTAGCAGGGAGTTTGTGCTGCGCTGCCGTGCGCTGCACTATGTCGTGTTTTTGGTGCCTGGTCCCTGCAAGTCCACCGTGGAAAGGAAGCACTTTTGAAAACTGCCCAGCGGAGGCCTAGAGAGAGCCAGTCACTGTGGTGCGTGGGCACTCCCATGCAATTACCGTAGGACCCGCAGCCAGTGTTCCAGAGCTGTCGATGAGACCGTCTCCTTGGTGGTGTAGCACTTCTGAGGTTCAAAGAAAGAAATGGCAGATCCAGCGAGCTGTCTCTTGGTCTCTGGCCTTGGAGTTGCAATAATAATTGAGGTTGGTCCGTCTGTAATTGGTGTCCATAGCTGAGAAGCTGGTGCACTGACTGCCGTTTGCGGTTTTCAGCAGCGCGTGTGGCCAATGTCCTTTCTGCCGGCTTGCTTTCTGACGGATCCGAGGTAGAAAACCGGAGTTTGTGGAGGCTCCAGTGTTTTGGGAAGAGAGCAAGCACCACATGCCAGAGCAGCAGCAGGACCCACTTAGAAAGTGGCAGGAAGTCGTGAATGACCTTGTGTCCTGGAGGTCTCCAGAGAGTTAAGGATTCTTTTCTCCTTGTTTCAGGGTTCATAGTGGCGCAATGCACGCAGACTCCTGCGAGTTCCCCTAAGTTCTTAGCGGACTGCTTTGCCTTTTGAATCAGAGAGTTGCAAAGTTCGATAAAGAATGGCCCTTGTGGATAAGCACAGAGTCAAGCGACAGCGATTGGACAGAATTTGTGAAGGTAAGAGCCAGCACGGCTGGCGGGTTTTCACGAAAGACACGCAGCCCCTCGTGCAGATCCTCTCAGGCCTGCTCATTCGAGATAGCTGGGCCTGGCAGTGTCACACCCTGGCACTAGGACCTCCAGGTTCTCTGCCTACACCATGTCCTTGGCTATTCCTTTGGCTTTAGACAGGGCCTGGCTTGTGTGGGGGTTGGGCAGAAAATGAGGGAGGGCTGTAGGCTGTGAGGTGCCCCTCTTCCATATACCTAGGGTTATTTTGCATATGAAAGACACCACATATCAGGACCAGCTTTTTTAACTTCCTGGAGTTTCTAGACTTTATCTGTTTCCCATTAAGGTATTTACAACAATGAATTCCAAGATACTTCTGAGGAGCCCATTCTTGCCCCTCTTGATGTTTCCAAGTCCTCGGTATCTTTGAAAATGTCTGGAAGTGTTTTATTCATGAAAGGAAAAATAAACATAATTAAAATCTAATGGAAACCTGGGGATAAAACTCTGAAACATTGATTAAGCACTATCCTTTCCTAATTAGTAGCAAAGAACCCTGAGCCTGCAACTCGAGGTTTATATGGCCTGTGTCAGCCCAGAATCAGTGTTTTAGGGTTAACCTTGTCTAGGGGTTATTGGGAGTGTTGGCAGGGCTAGCCTTGGTTCCTGGTATGGTAGATGCATTGCCTGTAACAGAGGGGAGGGGCCACGTGCAATGGCTGTCCTTCCTGCTCACAGGCAGGCAGACACGCCCCCATGCTCTTTCCCCTGCAGCCACCCATATGGAATTGCTTGTCCTTTAAATAGATGTAGCTTAAGCCACATGGGATGGGGACATCAAAGCCATTCTGCTTGAGACAGCCCTTGAGCACTCTGCTCAAAGTATGCAAGAACTCCACCCCCCTACCCAACCATGTCCCTTGGGTTCTGCTATAGTTTAGTTTATGGAACTTGGCATTTAACCGACTTTTAAAATAAACATTAAAAATATTAAATTTCTGCTATTGGTCTCTGATAACACAATTTAAACCCTATAGAAAGATTGACAGACTAGTGTCATGAATACCATTATTTTTTTCAACTGCATTTACTAACGTAACATTTTATTGCTTTTTGTGAGGTATAAGGGCATGTGCGTGCATGTGTGTGTGTGTGGTTTGCTGTGTGAATTGTTTCCAGAAGCATCTGAAACAAGCTTGTAGATGGCAGTGGTTTCCTGTAACCACCCCATGGCATGTGTCTCCTGTTACGATAGTTTCCTACATAACCACAATAGCATAATCGTCCTCTGAGACCCCATCCGATGCAGATTACATGTTCGCGTCTCCCGCATGGGTCTGTTTGTAGCTATCTTGTTTTTGTCTTGTCCGTTTGTGCAGCCATCCGGGGTTGCGCATTGCATTTGAATGTCGTGTCTCTTTAGTCTGGGGAGAATCTCAAATGATGACCTGGCCTATTAGAAACTTTGGAAGCATTGTTGCGATGGAAGATTTGGGACCGAGCGGCTCCCAGAACAGTCCCCAACCTGAACTCACCTGATTGTAGAAATTTTGACTTCCAGCAAAAAGGGGCTTCGTGGAGGTTGGTTGCTGAACCCTCTCTCCGGGAAGCCCCAGTGAGTCGACTTGGCAAGGGTAGCGTCCTGAAAGACTCCACCCATAACTGTCCCACTAAAGATGACAATTCGGAAACAATTCCACAACTCAATGGACCAGACCTGGGCCAGCCATTGATCATGTCTTCTGTCCTGCTCACCATTCACCAACACTCTCACCCATCCCTGTATCTGTGACCGAGGCTGGTTTATGAAGGAAAGTTGTTCGGTTGTATCTTCATCTGAATGTGCATGGTTTTGCAGAATCAGGAGCAATTGTGTTTTGAAGTTTGCCAGGTGTAGCCCTTCCTCTGTGACCCTGTTTGTCCATTGTCTAAGGAAGTCACAGCTGTTGGGGGTGTGTGCCATGCCGTTCAGTGGTCTGGATAGGTAGCGCCCATGTTATGGATGAGCTGGTGATTTGTGCCTTGTTCCTAAGACAGCTCTTCTTTCTTTAGCCATTCCCAGAGCTCAGTTCTCTGGACTGAAGGCCTTGTACACCTACCACACAGCACTCCCATAGCTTTGAATTCTCACTATGTCTGTTTAGCATAGTTTTCCAGAGAGCCTGCCCCACTTTTCTCTGCCCTTTCTTACAATACTTCATCCCAAGGATAATTCCTCTCTGTCCCTTAGGGACGTTGGATGGGTTGGTTGGTTGGTTATCTTTTTGAAATAAGGTCTTGCTGTGTATATCAGGCTGTCCTTGGGCAATCCTCTTGCCTCAGCTTCTTTAGTACTGGCTTTATCAGTGTGTGCCACCATGTCTGGCTTGGTTTTGTTTTTAATTGATTGAATGCATGTGTTCTGGGTTTTGGAGAACTACCTTCTGGTTTCAGACAGTGCTAACAACCCCTTAACTCTCTCTTTGATCACATACCTGCTGGTCACCTACCTGTTTCTGGGATCCCTTGCCAGAGTTGGGCAAGACTTTGAGTGCCACAGGAGCTGGTCAGATGAAGTCTTAGCTTCGTCCCTGTGAGGATTCTTCCCTCAGAACTCTCCACTGAAACCTGTTGTCCCCTTCCAGTTTCTCTTTGAGATACCTGCATGTTCTGCTCAGAGTACCATGTCCTGAAGCTTCATCTTCGTTTATACCCAGACTGGGAATATGTGGGCCTTCACTCACATACACACCCAGAGAACACCTCTCCTCTGTGTCAAGGGGACAGCCAAAGTCGTTGGGACTCCATCCAAATCAGCTGGAATAATAAAATCTTTTAGGCTGACTCAAAGGCCAGGTTTGAATGTGCTTTTGTAATCGGCCCTTTTTGATATCTGTAATTTGTTCTCTGCTGGTTTTCTTGATGCCTGCTCTCAGACAATCCTGGAGTACGTTGTATGGAATAATTATGGAACAGCCTTTGATCACATGGGCCGTTCATCTCTAGATTGCAACCTGCTTTCCCTCTGATGTATAATTTAGGCACTGGCTTTCTTCTCTCTGGTTTGCTGACATAATTGATGCAGTCCATTTGTGGATTGTACCGACGGGTGGATTTGAATACCCTATTCCAACATGCCAAATGTTTGCGGGTCACAGACCATGCATTGCCGCCACTCAGCCTTGCAGAGCTAACCCAGGGTTTGGGTTTGTAGAACTGTAGAAGTGCCCACTGTGGCTTTGCCTGTGATGTTTTTCTGTTAGGCCGTCTTACAATGGGTTAGAGTAAAGTCACACCCTGGATACATTCCTTTCCTGTAGCTGTTGAGGATGCGATTTGGAAAACAATATAATGAAGTAGGTATTTTATTGTGTTTTTAATTTATTTATTTTACTTTATTGTGTTCAAGTGTTTCTTTAGAGATGTGGAAACGGGTTCCAAGAATGGTACCAGCTGAGTTATGATAAGCAAAACAAATACATAAATAACTAAATACAAGGAAGTGCTATGAAGTTGTGATCAACATTCCTCTCCCCACCACCCCACCCCCCAGTAGTCTCATGAGCACAGAAGAAAAGAAAGAAGGAAGCGTGGCTCTTCCATGTCTTCTTGGTCACCAAGAAGGACACAGCAGCAGGTGCTGCAGCTGTGGGGCAGTTTGCTTTCATGATGGGTAGTGTTTTCCACTCTGAATTGGATCTGCTTACTGTCAAGCGCCTCAACACAACATTCCCCAAGAAGATACTTGTGTGGTCTTTGCATCTCTAAGATCCCTAAGATGTTTCTGGATTGTTGAGGGAACCTGAGTAGCAAAATGCCCAAACCCAGCTGAGGGCCTGGTGGTATGGGTCAGCTCGTAGGGCCTCTCCAGCTGCCAGTCTTGCCTGGCAGGGCCCATCAGACAGAGCCCACACCACCCGTACAAGGATCAGGACTGGGATCATTTTGTTTTATGTTTGGTTTTCCTTATTTAGATTTCTACATCCAAGATGCTGTTTGGTTTCACCTGTCCTTTTTTAATTAAATGCATTATGCATTTGTGGTTTTGGTTTTTGCATAGGAACAGCTTTGAACTCTATTGTCCACAGGTACTCCTGATCGTTTTTAATAAGCTGTCTTTCAAAGTCCCCCAAACCTACGTCTTAAAAATGGGATTCATAATGTTGCTATACATTTTAATTATATGTTGAGATCAGGCAATTATGCACATTTCCAGTAATTAAGTGATTAGCTGCAATTACTTTAGCTGTGTAAATAAATATACAATAGTCAACTAGATGTGGCTCAAAACTCTACAATACAAACAAATGTCCCAGATAATGCGCGGCATTGTAAAGAAATGCTCAGACAGGAAAGCCAAAGCCGTAATGTGCATGCGATAAAAATCCCCTGTTTTGTCTTACGTGACTAAATGAATTGGAGCAGTGACCCTGCCTATTGGAGTCCAGTCTCCCTTGTTGTTCACTGGCACCTGGGGAGGAGGTTCATGGTATTGTCTGCTCTTTTCTGGCCAGGCCTTCACTTGCAGCTAAGAATCAAGTTGTATGCTGAATTCACTCTCCCTTAATCATTGGTCCAGCACAAATGCGACTGTTTCTTGTACTCCTTGGTTTGCTCCTGGATGGCTGTCTGTGTTCACATCTCTAGTTGAATGTGGCTGCTTAGGTTTTGCCCTGGGCCTCAGGGATGTGTGGTGCCATTGGAGACCCTGGCAGGGGATGCACTGCTGTTGTCTGGTTTGGTCTTTTGGTTGCAGCTTTCATTGTCCCCTGGTTCCATTGCTACATGAGCTCAGGCTCCCCTGAGGGTGTTTTAGGGCCACCCAGTCATCTTCCCAGCCTGGTTTCTTATTGGTGAATTTCCTTCCTCCTGGTCATATTTAGGACATTGATGATTTCCTAATGAGGAACCGGTACACTCACTCTTCGAGACAGTAGGTCTGAAAGCAGCCATAGGTCATGGGCCACAGTGTATCCGAAGCCCAAGATACACTTGACGGGCTGCGTCTTGCCCTTCTTCTGTTTCATCTACAAGCGTTAGAGTGTGCAGCGAAGCCCCTGCAGTTCGGCTTCTGTCGTACTGCTCGGACTGTGTTATGTGCCCTGAGCAGTGATCGGATCTCTTGCTAAAGAGCTTACCTGCTTTGGCTCTGTCCTGCTCCCTCTGTCTGCCGAGGACACCCGTGTGCCTTTCTCATGCTGTGGCTTCCTTTCTCTGTCCAGCAACACCCAGCACTAGGCTGTGAAGGAATCTTCGAAGGTGGCATGCGTTTGTGCGTGGTGGCTCTCCATGTGCGGACCCCTCTTCTCAGGTGGATCACTCCTCAGAGAGGCTGACACGTGTGTGGATTCCATTCTCCACATGTTGGAGAGGCATGTGTAAACCCTGATGCTTCTTCCCTTCCCGCTGGCACCTGGAGGGTGAGAAGCGGATTCTCCCAAGGTCCACACGGAGGGCGAACACTCATTCTTCAGGTCCCATGGAAGATCTTTGCAGCCTGTGCCCTGGCTGTGCAC
>CABHPR010128586.1:0-10419 GCA_902168415.1 Peromyscus melanophrys | reverse complement strand
GACCCCCTGCCCCCAGTTGTCTCTTTGGAGCAGGGTAAGTATGCTCCCTGGCCTTACTGCTCCAAGCCCATAAGTAGTGAGAGTGCCACTGTGTGGTGAGAGTGATGTGCTTTATCCTTGACAACTAAACTGGCATTGTCCCCAGTTCTGTTCATTCATGTTCTCCTGTCATTTGAATAAAAGTGGCCTCAAACATCCTGTGACTATTTTCAAAGTGCATTGTAGAGTGACACCTTACTTTTTAGTAAAGGACATTGGTTGCACAAGAGAAAAGGCCACTCCCCGCAACCCCACCTCAGGAAGCTGCATTTCAACACAACCTAGATCACTGATCTCCACCGAAGACTAGGTTTTTTAAAAAGCCAAGCACAGCCTGTCCACATTTAAAAGTAGGAAGTAGGCACAGCGTGGGGCCTTTTTCTTGACTCTGTCTCAGCCGGAAGGCAGTGTGTAACCCAGTAAACTCAGCAGCAACCCTGGGAAGCTGCAGGCTGTAGGTAGCCGTGGCCATGGCTTCATCCTGGTGACAAGCAAGCCCTACTTTCCCCCAACAAGTTCTTGTTTCCACCCTTATTCTCAGAGCTTTGTTGGTCTCGTGCGTGGCTTAGGTGTAGAGGAGCACCCGCCGAGGCTGGGAGCAGGATTGTTTATGCACCACCCTACCACAGGTAGTTCCAGTGTTCTGAGCTGGGGCCAGCTGCTGATAAACACAAGCTGCTCCCGAGAGACTGAGAGCCACCTAGACCCATCATCCCACCAGGTGGGCAGGGAGTGGCATGGGGAGCTGGACAAGGACTGACCTTCATATTCAAGTGGCCTTGACGTTGCTGATTGCACAGCCTGATCTTGTCTCTTAGGCAGTTAGATTCTTAGTCACCCTTCTGAAAGTCTTAAAAATGGTTGCTCGTCTGACTGGTCATGAGACGCTTTAGGGGGATTTGGCATGGGGGAGGAAATTGCCCTTGGGCTGTCTTGACCCTCATCTGCCTATTTTCTTCCCTGAGCTTCTAAACCTGTCCCCATCCTTTGAGAATCATGCCCCATGTTGCACAGAATTCAAGAACAAGCTTCCAGCCAACACTCCCTTGCAGCTCTGTGTTGGCCATTCAGTTCTTCTTCACATTGAACTCTTTATCAAGTTTTTCTTGTCTCCAGAGCATTGGGTTGTTTCTTACTTTAAACAAGCATCATGTTTTTACTTTATGATCTTCTATGGAGGGGATTCTTACAGGATTAAAAAGTTATATCCATGAAACTCATTGCCTTTCAGAAACTGGACCCATCCTGCCCTTTTTAGGCAGACAGATTTCTCAGAAAATCAATACTTTCTCAAATGCTGTGAGGGCAAAAAAAAAAAAAAAAAAAAAAAAAAATTCCAGAGTGTTTGGAGAAGTGTGTGTTCAGGTACAGGTGTTTCTCTCACAGAAGCAAACATCTGTCATAATATTTGAGTTGCAGAGCTGAGGCTTCATGAGTGTGGTTGGCTTCCAGACAGAACCAGCTGGAGGTTGTTGAGAATGGAATCTGGGCCTCCTGGTTCTGCTGCAGAGGGGACCCCAGGCCCGAGCCTGTCTTCCGCTGCCCGCCGCCCACCATGCCGCCCGCGGGATCATGCCTTCGTAGTGTCTCAGGGGCTGCCTGCCTGAGAGTCGTTGCTGGTTTCTTGCAAGCTCCCCCCAGTTAGCAGTTTTCCGAATCCTTTTAGATTTGTGGGCTTGGCCATTACAAAACTCCTGGCAGTAAACTGGTAAGGCACCCAGAGCTCCCCGGGGCGGGGGCCAGTTCTCAGACAGCTACCAGATTGTTCTAGTTATGTCTGTTGGAGCCTGTCCACACTACAAGTAGAGCCTCTTGGAGTTAATGCTGTATCATGTCAGGACAGCACCAACACCAAAGCACTGAGCAGCAGCCACCCTTTGAAGGCTACAGACCCTGTGTGCATGCGCGAGTGCGCGCACAAGCCTTCCCAGCTTACCTTTTCTGGACCCAACAGGCTACTAAGTACTATTTAGTGCAGTGAGCTGGTGTGCGAGGTGTTCCTGGCTTTGCACCGTTTGCTCTGTGATGCGCGCGCGCGCGTGTGTGTGTGTGTGTGTGTGTGTGTGTGTGTGTGTGTGTGTGTGCGTCATATTCTCAATGAACCTGCTTAGAGATAGAGAGTTGTAAATCCTCTCCTGGGTGTGTCCTGACCTGTCCCCTTGGCCTTCCTGACCTGGTCCTCTGCCTGTCATCTGCAGTGTGCTGTGGATCCGTTCCAGACAGTGGCGGGGAATCTGATGCAGTGCAGTCTTTTGCCTTTCCCAGCTCTGCACCCTCTTTTTGAATCCTAGGAAATGGGGAGTTGAAACAGGATTTGGGTCTCTTTGTCACCAACTATGACGTTTGGGTCAGGAATGGCAGCAGTGGTGTTAGTGTATAGTCTTTGGGAGCATGTGCTTGGGTTAATTGCACCACGGTCTGGCCTTGGTCACAGCTGGACTAGGCAGGTTTGGAGGGATAAGAACTCCTTAAGGAGTATCAGTGGTTTCCACAGCTCTTGTCCCAGAATTTGACATGAATTGACTGGGCTTGGGTAGTGTGAAAGCATGGTACCGCCATAAACCTGCTTCATAGAAAAGGTACATTATCCAAATTCACACCCCACAGTAAGTTTTCCATGCTTCTCACATTTGGATTTTTTCCTCTTAATGGCTGGTATCTCTCTAGTTGAAGGTTCTAGTTAAATCTTAGATTAAGAGAGAAGTGGGTGAAGGCACACAATTTCTTTGGTCTCGTGCCTGCATATAGTTATATTATCTCATTTAAATGTACTTCTTGATCACCACCTTGGTTTACTTGGTGAAACCTGACATATAGGTTTGGCTGGGGGAGGGGGGCGCAGGGCAGGAGCAAGGAGGATTGGGGCGCTGCACATGACCCACAGGGTGAGATGGGAAGCACAGGAGTCCCTGGTCTTTCTTCCTTGGTGGCCGGCCCTCGACTCAGCCTGGCGCTTGTTGTCTTGCACTGATTAATTCCGGGTCTTAACCCACACTTTGTCTTTTTCCCTGGTAGTATGAAAAAAATCTGTCTTTTGATCTTAGGGTGAGGAGTCTATTTGGATTTGTGCGGTGTGACCTGCTAGGGACTATGGGCTTGCTTCTCACAACACCTCTCCTGGAATCAGCTGCAAGGCTCTCCTCTATGCCTCCATTTGATCTGTTCTAGCTGTGCTGCTACAGATTAGCGTCACGTGCAGTGGGATTAGGACTGGACGGACAGCTAAGCAGTCCTAGTTTGCTTCTCTTGCCATCAGTGGAGAGGGGCTGGCTGGTCAGGGGCTCTCCAGAGAGGGACAGAATGACCGGGCAAGGGATGGGAAGGGATCAGATTGGGGGCGGGAGGAGCCATGTTAGGCTTGGCTAAGGCAGGCAGCCGGCTTCATCAGTCTGAGATGTCACATGGAACAAAAGCTTTAGGGGTTTTATTTAGCTCCTAATCCTCACGCTGCAAAAGCTGAGGGCCATGTGAGCACAGCCACCGGAAAGGGGGCCCAGCAGGCTGGAGTACAGCCTCCTGTCTGGGCTACAGTCGCACTGGACAGACCTTGCGGGCTACCGTTGGGGAACGAGGCAAAGTTACCGTGAGTCTGCTTTTTTGCCTACTAAGGTTTCAGAGGATTAATAATTTAGGTCGTGCCTTGAAACAGAAACCCCCGGTTGGTTGTTCCTGCCGTCTCGGAAGGGCTCGCGTGCGGCCAGGTCTGGTTTTGATGTATGTAATTGAAGATTTATAAAGAAAGGCTTCCTCCCTGCCTCTGCTGGAGTCATTTGCTCTGCCAATGCCGGTTCCCAGCAGGCACATCAATATTGGCCGTTCTCAGAGCTGGGATGCCGCTGGCTGGTACGAGGTCCCTTGGGAGAATGCTGGGCCTCCCGGGAGGAGAAGTTCTCTGACGTATGGCCCTGGAGAAGGGACCTGGTGTGAGCTGCTAAACCACTGCGCACAGGACACTGAGCCTTACCTATCCCGGGAAGCTTTTTACAACTCGCTGCCATCGAGAAAGGGGTCGGTGCCTGACTTCGCCTTCTACGACAGCAGACAGGCAGTGATGTCTGGCCGTGGCTCCATGCTGCCACAAGACTACTATGGTGACCCATCCAGGGCCACCAGGGTACCCAAGGAGCCTCCCTTCTATCGGGACCCAGGAGCCAGCCGGCCGGTGCCCAGCTACGGAGTGCTTGGCAGCAGAGTGCCGTGGGAGCAGGTACAAGGCCAGTTACCTGCTCTGCAGGATACTGGCCACCTGTACCGGGAATCTGGGGCTAAAACCCTCCCGCATGGGCAGAGGACACATGGCAGGACTCCATCTCCTGGGAGGTATGGAAGGGAACAGCCTGATACAAGGTTAGGGATAGACGTACCCACCTACTCCCCCACCCCCAGTCAAGTCTACGGTGACATCTGTGAAAGACCTGTTGATTCTGCCCCTGCCAGACAGGTGGCCCCAACATGCCTGGTTGTGGACCCCAGCTCAGCGGCTCCTACCGAGAACAGCACAGGCGTGGCCCCGGGTCCCCTGAACAGAGGCTATGGGCCTGCCCGGGAAAACATCCACTCGAAGCTGACGTATGAGAATTATGAGGCTGACTTGTCTACGTTCCAGGGGCCTGGGGGCAAGAGGACCGTGTACCCCGAGTTTCTGGCCCTGCTGCGGGCAGAAGGTGTGGCAGAGGCCACCCTGGCAGCCCTCTTACAGCAAGGCTTTGACTCCCCCGCCGTCCTGGCCACCCTAGAGGATGCTGACATCAAGTCCGTCGCACCCAACCTGGGCCAGGCCCGTGTCCTGAGCCGCCTCGCCAGCAGCTGCAGGACAGAGATGCAGTTTCGGAGACAGGACCGGACAGGCCCTCCACCCCGCGCTCGGTCCAGTAGCTTCAGCCACCGGAGTGAACTGCCCAGTGACTTGGCCACGCTGGGCACCACAGCCTTGCAGTTTCACCCTGCTGGACCTTTGCAGACACCGTCTCCCCGGGCTGGAGACTTAGCTCGCCGCCCCTCCAGCGCACCTTCCCAGCACCTCCTGGAGACAGCAGCTACTTACTCTGCCCCGGTGGTGGGGGCCCAACCCCCCCACTTGCCCTCCAACTCTGGGTACAGCTCTCCTACCCCTTGTGCCCTGACAGCACGGCTGCCCCCCTCATACCCTTCCCAAGCTGGGGTAGCCTTGACTAATCCAGGTCCGTCTGTCCCCCTCCACTCAAGTCCCAGAACAGCTTACTCCACCTCGTACACCGTGCCCATGGAGCTGCTGAAGAGGGAGCGCAGCCTGACCACCTCTCCACTGCCCAGCCCCCATGGCAGCCCCCAGCTCCTGCGGAAACCTGGAGCGGCGGCCCCCATGGAGCCGCCTGCCCTGCCACCAGTCAGCCAAAGCCTCCACACACCTCACTCTCCGTACCAGAAGGTGGCCCGGCGGACGGGGGCCCCCATCATCGTGTCAACCATGCTCACTCCAGAACCAAGTAACTTACCCTTCCTGGCTGGGAGTTCAAGGGGTCGGGGGAGAGGAGTACAGAGATTTGAGAAGAAAATAATATGTTCCGACTGGTCCTGTGTGTCTTTGTCTGTGCCCGGCCCCCTAACCCTACCAGAGTACTAGGGCAAACACTGGGGTCAGTTCCCTCCTCCCATGGGCTATTCTTGAGTTCTGCAGATGTATGTAGCAGGTTAAGCCCCAGTTTGCCAACTTCCTCTTCTGGTTTTGAAACATAGCTGCTTTCCGGAGAGGATCAGAAGCTGTTCTGAGAGACAGTCCCGTTTTTATGCATGAGATGAGCGGTTCTCTAATTCCATTGGATAGCTTTGGAAAAGCCGAGAGTATCTGATGGAATGCCTCCTATAAATTGTGCGTGGATAATTTGCTGGTAAAAGTGCCTGGCAGTGGGGCAGCACCCCCCCCCCCCTGCAAAACCAGCACACCGTATCAAAGGCAGAGATTCTCCTCTGCCGATAGGAACACGTCTGTTTCCATAGTTGTGGGCTAAACAAAGCAACATGTTGAAATCTCTCAGAACTGTTTGAAAGGGAAAAAAAAATTAAGCTTCTCATTTTAGAAAACATGGTTGGGAATTCTGCTTGTTCGTGGGGGAAGATACTATTTCCCCGTTGAAGTGGGGGAAATGCTAGGTGGTTTTCTTCAAAGCAGAAGCCCAGAGTGATTGATTCATTTTGTGCTTCTCATTGGACATTGTGGTTAAACTTCTTGGTGGGTGTCCTCTGAACAGTGAGTGTTTAAACACTAGAATCCGGACTGGAAAGGTCAATCAGTTTTCTCCTTGCCTTTGCCTTCCAACGTACATAATTTAGAAAATGACATTATTTTTATATTAATTTTCGTTTTGTTTTATGTGTGTGTATGAGTGCCTGCATGTATGTGTGTGCCAGGGTTCCCAGAAGCCAGAAGAGGGCATCGAATGCCCTGGGATTAGAGTTACAGGTGGATGTTAGCTGACCCATCCAGGTGCTAGGAGTTGAACCCAGATCCTCTGCAAGAATAGCAAGTGCTCTTAACTGCTGAGCCCTCAAAAGGTTTTAAAATACATTTAAAAAATATCTAGCATATCGGACAGGGGTAGTGGAGTGGGAAATGTACGTTTTCTACAATGTCCTCTAAAACTGCCTCGGATAAGCCTGGTCTTCGGAGCCTTGAGACAGGTTTTTCTATGAGGATGGCCTAGAGTGACGCATGACTGTAGAGCCAGCCCTCCAGGCCTTCTGTCTTTCTAAAGAGACTGGCGAACTGCTTGGGGGTGGGTCGTCTCCCCTCCCACTCCTCCAATTTGTTGTTGTTTTTTTCTTGTTTTTCTCTTGCTAGTGAGCCTGGCATTGTGCTCCCCACCCCCACTTTATTTTTTAAAGTCTGATTATATACTTTGACTTTGAAATCCATGTGTGCCAGGAGGGGAGTCGGGAAGTTTTGAGGGCCCGTGTGCCTTCTTTCTCTCTCAGTCCAACATTCTTTCTTTGCAACCAACTCATTTGCATGGCGATGACATTTGTTGCTCCAGTAATTTCATCTGATAATGGCTGGGCTTGCAAAGCGGATCTGAAAACATATTCCTTAATTATGTGTTGCTAAGCAACGGAAGGGTTTGGTCATAATCACAGAAAGATTATCTCCTCACTGAAGTCCTGGAAAGGTTTTGCTGAAGGAGGAGGTCCTGCAAAATTGCCGTCTCCCCCCACCCGTGGATCCCCCCCCCCCCCTTTTCTGTTTACTGTGTGCTGCATTGGAACAAAAACACTCCGTGCTATTTGGGTACGGGGCGAGGTATGTTATATAAGTTGTTTGGAGTGTGATTGTTGACACACTGTTTTACAGACCCAAGGATATTGATTTTTATTTCATTTGCATGGCAGCGAGCCATCGCCGAGCAAGCCTGCAGTCGGAAGTCTGCCAGCAAATAAATTTCTCTGTCAAATGATCTATCCCAGCGCGCCAGTTGTCATCCTCGCTTCTTATCGTACATTCCGTGTGACATTATGACTCTACCCTGTCGGGGCTGGGGGCAGGGCCTCGGCTTCCTGGCCGCTTCTCCACTGTGTGAATGGCACTTGGGTGACAGGTTTGTTTCCCGGAGTGTACAGCCAGATCGGGGTATGCCGAAGGCAGCCGGGGACTTCATGGAGTGTCTGTAGGCACAGCTTCAGGCAGAGAGGTGCCGAGTCCCAGAGAGAACGGTGTCAGACCAAGGGAAAGGCACCGGAGACCCGAGGCACGTTGCTGGGCAGCCTGCCTTGCCTCCGGGCCCAGAGATGGCAACCTCCGGTCTTGAAATGGAGTCATATTATGTTGCTCATTAGTGGCCGGTCAGCCTGACTGATTCTTCGATTTCACCGCACTCTGTTGGTTTCCGCCCAGTGTAGAGGGTCCTGGATCGCCTGGGAAGTTGATCCCGCACCCCCCCCCCTCCCCAATGCCTTTATGGTGAGCTGATGTCAAATGTTAGCTGCAGAATTATTTGAGGAATTTTTTAAGAGTCTCATTTGGCTCTTCAGACACAGTGTGGATACTAATGTTTGCTTTTTTTGGTGTATGTGGACAGTAACAATAGGCTTCTATTTGCCAGGCCTGTCCTAGCCCATCAACCAGGCAGTTCAGAACAGCAGGGCAAGGCAGGCAGAGGCACAGGATTAATGGGTTTCTGGGCAGCGCTTCGTGAGTGATGGCACCTGGTGGGTCGGCTCTCCATCCCACACAGACATGGCGGCTGACACGGTGACTGTCACATGCTGTCATCCGTGGCCAAGAGTCTGAGCCACTCTGTACCAGATGCCAAGGAGCTTCAAGCAAACACCAGTATGGTGGCAACCATTTTCCATCCTGTCTCCCCCCAAACCAGCAAAGCACAGCTTGCCAACGCTCAGCCAAGGGCTAGGCACAGGGTTCAGTTTCTTTGCTGTGTGAGAAACAGTCTCCCACACCCACACCCACCTCCCATATTCCCAGCTATTTTTCTTAATGTAGCTGCACTGATGAAGCACCAGAAGGCGCCATTCTAGTTATCTTGTTGCCAAGGCTGTTATTAAGGACTCTTAAGGTCAGTTGGAAAAAATCTATGGCTATTTATCCAATGGTGTGGTATGCCATTGCGTTGATTCTAATGCCATGTGAACACATGATGTGATTAGAAATCAGGATGGGGGATTGCTCCCACAGGGCCCCAGTGATTCCCTCAGATGTCTTGCTTTGAAGTGCTTTCTGCATGCTCTGAGGATGGGCTCTTTGGTTTGTAAGGATGCTAGAGATGACCTCCTGGAAGTTCCAAAGTTCTGGGTTGTACCCACTCACTACTCTAGATAGAACAAGCCCAAGGAGGACCTCTTGTGTGTGACTCTGTAGACCTCTGCTGAGTGCTTGGCCTGTTCCTGTCTGAGTTAGGGCTACACTTGGCCCTGAGCTGCTCTGACCATATGACTAAACTCTTTCCTCTATATGAGTTGGGGAATTTCATCCTCAGAGTGAAGAGCATTCTCCTTTGATTAAATGGCATGCAAGCTGTTCTTTGGTCTCTAGAGGACCAGGGCCAAGCTGTCAGCAACTATAACAGGACAAGATTAAATGGACAAAGGGGGGGGGAGGGATAGGAAGCTGGGGAACCAGGCTAGAACATGACACTCCTGGTGAGCTTGAACACAAGTATCCATGGAGAAGTAGAAGGTTCTTCAGGGAGCTTTGTAGCATTTAGTGAGGGAACACTTAAAAGACTTGTTGCACTGAGCTTTTATAGCTAGGGAGCTTTTTCTGAATGACCCTGTTGTGTCCTCCTGACCGCCTAGCTAACGAATTGCTGTCTCTAGGGTTGAGTTCACTTTCTTGTCACCTCTCGGGTCCTGTTGCGTCCTTGGCCTTCCTTGTGTTCCAGCAGCTGCCCATATTTTTATTATCTTTATCATTTTCATTCAGGCTCATCAAAGCTTCATTCCAAATGAAGTTGTTCGACTCTTCCATGTAGTTTTGGGCCCCGGAGAGTAGCAGCGCCCTCTTTAGTTCTTCACGTCCACGTCAGAATGGACAGTAGGAACTCTTGTCTGGAGAATGGAGTACCGGGTTCTGAGGTCCATTTTCCTATATCTATCCCGTTCAAAGCTGGCCTCCCTGCTTGGGGACTTTCCTGTCAGAAACCTTTAATATAGAGAGAGATAAATGTTACTTGGTGCCTTCTGGTGTTTCCCTCTGTGTGGGGATTTGAACCTAGAATACATAGAAAAAGTGACTTTGGAGAGGAGGGGGTGAGGACCCTGACTAGCTGCCACACTTGGGAGAGTCAGCCTGCTGGCCTCACAGATGGCGAGTCTCCAGGAGGGTCCTCAAGAATCTCCTTCTTTGTGAGCCTGAAAAACTCAGCAGAATGAGGAAAGTGGAGCAGCCGGGGCCTCTTCCCTCTTCTGCTGACCCCAGGGGCTGCCTTAGCTTCAGCATGACAGTAGTAACATCTGTGCTTCTGGGCATTTGGCCTTGGTGGTGTGGAGAGAGTACTGAGTCAGGTCTGCCAGGCCCCAGCCCCTTTGGAGGGACAGGGTAGTAACATGTGTTCCACTCCCGGGGATGAGCTGCTTGATTTCAATGGACACAGAGTGCCCACAGACAACCCTAGTCCTCGGGCATGAGTCGGCTGTGCCTCTGTGATGGGAGCGCCTGGGGCACCCAGGCCTGTGCCATCCCAGTTGCTGCTGCCTCCTGGTTCATGCACAAAAGGCCCTGCAAGAGCCAAAAGAAACTGGCACATCCTCCCTCCTCTGTCCCCTAGCTTGTGTTGAAGCCCCTGTGCCGCTTGGGCAGGGGGACCCCGGGTACTTGAACACAGTAGGTACTCTCAGCCTTCAGAAGGAGAGTCTGAGCATGATGAAGGCTCAGACCTCTGTAGCCCTTCACTT
>CABHPR010128584.1:0-38818 GCA_902168415.1 Peromyscus melanophrys | reverse complement strand
ACCACTATGTTTTAGCATCTTTGGTACAGGAAGGTACTCAACATGCTGCCAAAAGAGAAACGTATACACCAAGCAACCTACACACCTTCTGATCTATGATGGTGTCCTGCCTGCAAGATACACTAGGACAATGGTCTCAAAATGCTTGTGGGAGCAACCAACCAATATCTGATTTGACTTAAGGACCACTTAAGGAGATAGAACCCATACCCTACACTGCTTGGGTGATCAAGAACCAGAGATTAGATAACCCAGGGACCTAGGGGGAAAACCAAATATTACTGTTCTAAACAAAACAAAACATAAACAACACAAAAATGTAGCAATAAAATGACTCCTAATGTCATTTTGCTGTACTCTGCTATACTCACAGACCACTACCTAGCTCAGCCATTGTCAGAAGCTCCCTCCTGCAGCAGATGGGAACAAATACAGACAGCCACAGCCAAACATTATACAGAGAGTGAGAGACCTTGGAATACTCATCCTTACAAGGTATGTCTTTATCAAATCCCTCCACTTAGTGCTATGGGAACACTGAGGAAGAGGAGGCGGAAAGAGTGTTAAGAGCTGCGGGAATAGAAGGCACCAAGAACACAAGGCCCTCTTAATCAGTTGTTCTCAACCTTCCTAGTGCTGTGGACTTTAATACAGTTCCTCATGTTGTTGTGTTGACCCCCCCAACCATAAAATTATTTTCTTTGGTACTTCATAACTGTAATTTTGCTACTGTTATGAATTGTAAATGTTTTTGAAGATAGAGTTTTACCAAAGGGTTATGACCTATGGGTTGAGAATCGCTGCTCTAAATCAACATGATCAAAGCACATTTGAACCCACAGAAACTGAGGAAGCATGCACAGGGCCTGCATGGGTCTGTACCAGATCTTTTGCATATATAAGACCTCCCGTTTAGTGTTTTTGTGGGTTTCCTGAGTGTGCAAATGAGTAATTCTTTGATTCTTTTGCCTTCTCTTGGGCTGTTTTCCTTCTGTTAATTTGTCTTGTTCAATTTTGGCATGACGGTTTTTCTTTTATCTTATCATATCTTTTTGTTATGTTATATTTCATTATTATCCCTTAGAAGCCTGTTTGTTTTTCTCATGAGAGAAAGGAAAGGAGTAGATCCTGATGGGAGGGGAGGTGGGGAGAACTGAGAGGAGTAGAGGAAGGGGAAAGCATAATCAGGGTGTGTTATGTGAGAAAAGACTCTATTTTCAATTTATTTTCAATTAAAGGGAAAAATAAGGTAACTATTTCCTAACACGAACAAACAAACAAACCTGAAACACTGAAACTGTTAAAGAACAACATTTCAGGATATAGGTATAGATCAGGACTTTCTGAACATAACTCCAACAGCCCAGGAAACCACCCCAAGAATTGGTAAAAAGCATTCCAGGACACTTAAATGCATCTTCACAAAAGAGAAAATCCCAGTAGAATGGATAGACTCCCAGTAGAATGGATAGACTCCCAACTGCAGAAACTCCCAGTAGAATGGATAGACTCCCAGTAGAATGGATAGTAACTGCAGAAACTCCCAGTAGAATGGATAGTAACTGCAAAAAATCCCAGAATGGATATACTCTCAGTAGAATGAATAATAACCGCAGAAAATCCCAGTAGAATGGATAGACAACCCAAGTAACTGCAGAAAATCTTCACCAGGTATCCACCAGAAAGGGGGTTAAAATCTAGAATATGTGAAGTTCTAAAAACATTAAATACTCAAATCTTTGAAACTGCCAAGGAAATGGACAGTTAAAGAAGAGATATAAATGGCTAATGGATGACTTTACAGTGTTTAAAATCCTTAGTTATCATAGAGACAAAAATTAATACTAATTTGAGCTTCTATCTCATCCCTATCAAAATGGTTGTGCTCAAGAGAAGAAAGAATAACAAATCCTGGGGAAATAAATATTTAAAAAGTGTGAGTAAAGAGGTGTTGGTAGGACTGAATGAACACTGGTATATTTACTATCAGAATCAGTGTGAAGGGTTTCTCAAAAAGCTAAAAATAGAGCAAGATATGCCATTCCTGGGAAAATACGAAAAGGATTCTACATTCTACCATGGACATCCCTACACACCCATGTTTATTGCTGCTATTTTCACAATATCAAGGAAATTGAATCAGTCTTGACATCTGTCAACAGATGAATAGAAAATAATAAGGTGGTGTATTCATACCATGAAGTTCTATTCACTCACAAAGAAAAACAAAACTATGGAATTTTCAGGAAAATGAACAGAACTGAACAATATTAAGTGGGGCTTTGAAAGACAAATACCGTATGTTCTCTCATATATATAGATTTTAGCTTCCAATTGCTGTACAAGTATATATTTGTGAGAATAATTGTGAGGAGAGGCCAGAAAACTAGCAAGGAGCTCATGAGTGGATAAAAATAGGCTTGAAGGGAGGATGGTACAACACATATGATATGAATATGGAAGGGAGAATTCTGAGTGTGGAGAATACAGCAGGGGTGAGGGGGGGGGCAGGGCAGAGACAGAAACAACCAAAACTAAGCATGTCTGAAATGTGATAAGGAAATTTGTTACTTTGTATGCTAATTAAAGAAGCTACATAGTGTTGCTTATCCTTGACTTCCCCAAATTTAGCCAGAGAAGTTAGGTCATCAGTAGTGACTGCAGAGCCTTTGTTGAAACTTTTAAGTTTCTCTTTCCATGATGCTGATGCTGGTCTGATGCCATTCTATACCCATTGCTCACTGTAGCTTGTAAACTATTGGTCATGGATCCTGGCAAAGCCCAGTTTAAGCTACATGAATGAGATATTCACATAATTTTGTGTTATATCATGACCACAACTATATGATGCTATGTATTTTTGAATTTATTTTAGATAGTGAGTCTATTATAGTGGTTTAAAAACTTTTTTTTTTGAGACAAGGTTTCTCTGTGTAGCTTTGGAGCCTTTCCTGTAGCCCAGGCTGGCGTCGAACTCACAGAGATCCGCCTGCCTCTTCCTCTCAAAGTACTGGGATTAAAGATGTGCGCCATCACCGTCTGGCTAAAACCTTTTTTAGATTAATTTATTTTATGTGTATTAGTGTTTCACCTTTATGTTACATATGTGCACCTGTGTATGTGTGGTGCCTGCAGAGTCAGAAGAGGGTACTGGATCTTCCGGAACTGGAGTAATGGATGGTTGTCAAAGCTACTACACGGGTTCTGGGAACCTAACTCGGGTCTTCTGCATAAGCAACCTATGTGCTAACCACTGACACATCTCTCCAGCCCCCTCATTATAATAGTTTTATAAATGACTATGTAGGGCTGGAGAGATGGCTCAGAGGTTAAGAGCACTGACTGCTCTTCCAGAGGTCCTGAGTTTAATTCCCAGCAACCACATGGTGGTTCACAACCATCTGTAATGAGAAATGGCACCCTCTTCTGTATATATAATAAATAAATAAATCTTTAAAAAAATAAATGACTATGTATATTTTTACAGAATTAAGAATCTGAGACACCTAAAATTTCCAGTTGTAAGTCATTGAATTTAGCAGAAGAAATGATGTATTTAGTATATTCATAAATTTGGAGTTCATGAAGTTCTCATTGTAACAGAGGTATTTTTTTAAAAAGTACTTGAATGGCTCAATATTCTTTCCGTTTATCATAAGGCAATTTTATATTGTATAGATTAAGTCTATTTTGATGTGTTTTTTAACTTCAAACATTTTATATTATACATACACTATCTATATGTATATGTGTATTGAACTCAGGTTGTCAGGCTTGCATGGTAAGCACTTTACCAGTTGACCTATCTCACAAATCCCTTATTTGATATCTATTTTTTTGTTATTCAATGACATTTATACATTTATAGCTGCCTATTCTTCATCAAGCCCAAACACAAAAATATGATCTTATGGAGGTCTTTGAATAAATATTTCGAAAGCTTTTCTCTTATTAATACTTATATCAGTTATTTTTCTGATGAGTACAGGAGAAAGTGCTTTTTTTGGGCTTATGGCTCTAGAAAGAGGTTTAGGGTCCATACTGGCAGGGACAGCATGGCAGCCGGTGGCGTATGTGATGGCTCAAGCTGAAGGCTGAGAGCAGGAAGCTCACATCTGGAATTGCAAGCAGGAAGCAGAGAGGGCGAACTGGGAATGGCATGTGGCTTCTGAAGCCTCAGAGCCCACCCCCAGTGACATGCAAGTGATCAGCAAGATCACACCTCCTCGAGGCACCCAAGCAGCTTGACAAAATGAAAACCAAGTGTTCAAGCTCCTGAGGCTCTGGGAGACACCCTTCTCCAGTCCACCGCAGTATTTTGTTGTTGTTATAAAGATGGCAATCTTGGACTTTGAGATAGGTAAGGAAGGAAAAAGTTTTATACCTTTTGACCTCTACTCTAACATGAAGCTTGCTGTTTATTTAAAAAAAAATGATGTACTGTTTCAAGGAATTGCAGATTAAAACCAAAAAAGCAAGTAATTATTCTGGAATTTGTTTGGCCTCTTTAAAGAGTATATACATGGCAGTAATTATATAATTAAGGAATTTAATGCAGGTGAGTTGTAAACTAATTTAGCTATGAACATCAACATCTTGAACTGCAACTATGGGAAATGCTTTCTAAATTAAGCACTTTTTAGTGCCAACTGCCTTGGCAATTCATTATTCTTTACTCTTTTCATTTTTTAAATCTTTGAAAGTTGACTGCATGCTGGGATGCCATAAGATTTCTTTTTTAATCAGCCTATAATGATAAGGGTCACATTTCAAGATCTGCAGTATAAAAGCAATGTACCTTAGGAGATTGGCTTTAATGGTTTACCAGCATAGCATGGGGTAACAGTTAATGTTTTTATTTTAAATAAAGGATTGGAATTAACTTTTTAAAAAAGTGCTAGGCTCCTGATAATGAATATCTACTGATGAGGTAAGAAAGGGTGTTTTATTGTGATTAACATTGAGAGATGATGCCAGGGCAATTTAGCTTCGGTGGTGGCTAATACACATATATAGTAGTGATGATTAATGAGCACCAATACTGTGGAAGATATTATTCACGTTCTCATCACAATATCCCAGATGCCACTGCATCTTCAATAGAGGGATGCATTATGGCCAGTAGAGCAATGGGACAAAGTCTGTGGGGTAACAACCTCGCTCCAGATGTTGTAAGAAGCATCTTGAGTCAACAGTGCAAAGGGACACAGCAATAGGATAAATAGCCTGGGAAGGATGATGGGCTTGATGTGCAACAGGTTTTGTGCTTCATTTTTTATTATCCTTGATAGATGCCAGATTTCGTTTTTCTAGGAGAATTATTAGCAATAGAAGTTTGTAAAGTCTATTTTTCCCCTCTGAGCCATAGTGGTTGGTGTTCTAACTTGTGTAGACTAATAGCCCCCCCCTTTTCACATTTATTTACTTTATGGAAAAGGTAAAGCTTACAAAAAAAGCCCCCAACTTCCGATGTTATATTGCACATAAAAAATTCATGAAACTTTTTCTTTCTTCTAAGATGTAATCACATCTATTTTGAGAATTCTAGAAACTAGATTTTGTGTGTGTGTGTGTGTGTGTGTGTGTGTGTGTGTGTGTGTGTGTGTGTGTGTTGGGGGTGGGGTGCAAAAATATTTCTATGAGTCCTAAAAAGTAAATGTTTACAAGCACAGATAATTTTTAAAACAGAGTGTCAAATTACTCTAAGTAGTGGCTATCATTCTCTGAAAAGAGGGAGCTTGAGTGTCAAGAAGTAGGAAATCTCTGAACAGGTCTCTTGTTGGATAATGTCTCAGGAGGGAGGGAGGGAGGGAGGGAGGGAGGGAGGGAGGGAGAGAGAGAGAGAGAGAGAGGAGAGAGAGAGAGAGAGAGAGAGGAGGGAGGGAGGGAGGGAGGGGGGGAGGGAGAGAGAGAGAGAGAGAGGGGAGAGAGAGAGAGAGAGAGAGAGAGAGAGAGAGAGAGAGAGAGAGAGAGAGAGAGAGAGAGAAAATGCATGCAAGTGTGGTCAGACAGTGACTCTTAACAGATAGTTTATTTACCTGAAAGATAGACTAGCTAGTCCATGGTTGAAAGGGTGATGTATGATGTGGCAAGGTTCTCAGCAGGCATCTCCTCATCTGCTGTGGAGCCTGAGTGTCAGGGCTCCAGATGGCTGCTCTCCACTGATCCGTGTCTCAGAGATTTTCAACTTGTTTTTGTCATATGTATGTAAAGCAGGAGTATGCTTAAAAAATAGTCATCAAGCCAACAGTTAGTATTAAAAAATAAAATTGAGCAGAATTTCCAGAAATTGTATTTACCTGGATAAAAATACACTATCTTCTTAGTATTTAATAATCACGAATATTCTTTATATATTTATTCTGTGATCTGCAAATACTAAACACCTCAAACCTCAAATCTTCCAAACAATAAATGGATTTAATGAACTTCACAGGCAGTTTTCAAAAGAAGTCAATAAATATTTTCTTAAATGTTCAATATATTTTTGCCACCAGAGAAATCCAAGTTAAAATTGTTTCGAGAGTCTCTTCCATCCCTGTCAGAGTGGCTATCATCAAATACAAAAAACCCACACCAAATGGCAGCAAACGCTGGTGAGGATCCAGGGAAAGAAAAAATCTTGTCCAATGCTGGTGGAAAGTCCGACTGGAGAGTCGTTGGTTACCGTCAAGATATGCGCGCCACTACTGCATCCTTAGGATTATTGTGCCATGCTGGCTATTGATGTGGTCCATAGGCATCTTAGCCTATGGTTGTCTCCCTTCTTTGGAAGCTTGCATGGTGCCTTCTGGTACCATGAAACTAGTTGTCAGGGAAGGTGTATTCAATTGAGTTCCACCTCTAAGGTCTCTGGGCCCTGTTTTGAAGTGCATGGTGTCTTCAGCAATAGTGACTTATCTTTCACCTCTTGGGGGCAACCAAAGGCAAAAGCAATAAACTCTATGTTTGTGGAGTCTCTTGGACAGCCCTGGCTACCAACTCAAAAGAGAGTTTCTCCTGTGTGTATATTGAGGTTTAGTTTGTATTCCTTTCAGGTAGGATTAAACCCACTTTTATATTGTTTATAAACATGAAAAAATTCCTATACTTGGGAATCAGTTCTATGCCCTCGCTAGGGAAAATTCTTTGAAATTGTCTCAGTAAAGGTTGTTTTGTACATATTTATCAACACCAGAAAGCAGTGACGTCAGCTCTAGCACATGTAGAGAGGTTCAAGACTGGTGATACAATAGGAATATGATTCATGGCTGGTGCCCTGTGCCCTTGATTAAATGTTCCAAGTAACAACTAGGAACATTTAGGAGTTCATTGACTTAACTTTTGGCAAACCAGCTGTAGGCCCTAAATGGGAGGGAGGAAAACTGGATGACAGGACCGCGCTAGGGAAAACTGTGTTCAAGTAACTGCTGAAGAATGGCACCGCCCGCAGGAATCACTCAGCCCGCGGCAAGGTGAAGTCAGCTTCCGCTGGCATCAACTTTGTTTTAAAACTGAGATGAAAACAAGTATCTGGGCATAAAAAACGATGAGACGATAGGTTGTAAACAGGGGGAAACTTCCAGAAGATGCAAACTTGTTTCCTTAGCACAACAGAAAGGAAAGGGAAGGGTGAGCTACTTATCCTGGCCACGCAGTTCTCTCTCTTATTCTTACTAAGAGGACGTGTCAAGACGCTGCTAGAAATTGGGTGAATGTGAGCAATGAATCATGGCAGGGATTAGTGAAGTGCTTTGTTTTTATTTTCTCATGGCTTGTGTGTTTTCCTGTTTGACTTTTATGGGAAGTTTATAGTCGTTTTCGTTCTTCAGAGAGTCAGTTCCCTACTTCCTTTGGTCATGGGGTTGAACAAACAATTAGAGGAAAGTGATATAGTCAGAGTGAGTATCTTTCTCCCTCCCTCTCCCCCTCCACTTCTCCTCTCTCCAGCACATCAATATAGCAACAGCACCAAATCATGCTTAGGCTCAGGTTTTAAGCTCAGCTTCCTAAATGACCTCTCTCTGATATAATGGTGGCTATGGCTATATTTGAGGCAGTCATTCCATTCTCCAGCTGAGCACAGAATAATGTATAATACCCACATGTTAAAAAGAACACACTCAGAGTACCAAATAATTCAAAGTCAACAGTTTTTGCTCTTGTTGCTTTGACCTTAATGGTTCCAGAAAGAAAGGAATGTCTTCAGACATACTTGGCTTAGTAGTTATAGTAAATTATGACTGTACCATTTCTCAATTTTTCCTTGTCCTTTGTCAATGAATAGGCAGATGTTCATAATACTCAGAATTTATCTAACAAAGGGGAGTTAATTACCCTGAAAACCAAATCCCTTATCCCAGATATATTTTTTTATTTAATTTTTTGCTCTGAAGACTCAGAGGGTGAGTTAGATTTATCTTTAGTACCAGGCCCAAATTCACCTGGAACTTACTAAGACAATACATGCTAAAATTAACTGTTGAGAAGAAAATGCCTAAGGTTGGGAGTACCTGTTGTTATTAACAATTTATGGTTACTAGCAGCTTATGTTTAGCTTTTCATGCTTTCCTCTCTTCGTAGATTGATATGTCACAGCAAATACCATGTTTATAACTTGATAATTTATTTTAAGAAGAGACATTTTAAATCTTAAAGTAATGAGACTTCAATATTATCCATGTTTTTCAAGGTCCCCAAACCATTTATAAACCTCCTAGATTGATAGGAAGACCTCTATGATATTTAAGAGGCTGGGTGAAATTGTAAGGCATACAGAGAAGCAACTGTTTAATGTTTGCTGTGGAAGGAAGAGAGATGATTGGAAACACAGTGGTTGATGATAGCTTGTAGCTTCCGCGTCAATATCAGGAGAAGGATTCATTGGGTGGGAATGAGGCAAAAGTCATTTCAATTACTCATGCTATGGATTGTCAGGTACTATAGATGATCAGGGACTTAGTTATAGAATTAAATAATTTCAGAGGTAGAAAATTGCTAATATAAATATATGTAATGCAGATAGAGGGCAAAGGTGGAGCAATATAAGCTTTGTTTTGGCTGGACCATCTTCATGTAAAAGTCTGACGCCCTGGAATAACTATTATTAACACATAGGTGGCCTGCTTTCAAGATGTGTCTGCTATTCAGGTGTGGAGCATGCCCTTAATTCCAGCACTTAGAAGGCAGAGGCAGGCAGTCCTCTTTGAGTTCAAGGCCAGCCTGATCTACATAGTGAGTTCCAGGACAGCCAGAGCTACACAGTGAGACTCTGTCTCACTCCTTGTACCTCCCAAAGATGGTGCCTGATAATCTGCCTCATAGTACACTCATAGGAACCCTCCTATAACATCACACCAAGTCCACATAACAGTGAGATAAGGGGAAAAAAGGATAATATGCTAGTGCTAGGGCTAGATTGCAAAAGCTTCCCTCTCTCTTCCTTTCCCTTCTCCCTTCCTCCTTTTCCTTTGTCTTCCCTTCCTTCCTTCCACCATCATTCTCTCTAGGGAGAACCAGATTCCTTTTCAAGAGCAGCCTCATGGGAGAGAGACTTGAAACCTTCCAGCGGCTGCTGAACTGAGAATAGAATAGCCCCCAACCTTGTCTCACTACCTCAGACTGGGACTATATCTTGACTACAAATTCAAGAGACTCTGAGGCAGAATCATGAGCTAAATAAATGTCGCCCAGATTCATGACCCTGAGGTGGGTGAGATAATATGTTTGTAGCTTGAAGCAGCTAAAATGTGGAGGTAATTTGTTGAGTAGCAATAAACAAGAGATATAGCACCCATTCCATTCCCAATCGTGTCTTGATTTGGATGAAAAATTATAAGGTCACTCTGCATAAAAGTTGCCAACGGAAGCCTTACTCATGAACTTATTGGGAGTTTTTATTTACAGTTAAGGATTTAATATGTAGTTACTTAGGAAAGTTATCAGGACAGAGGCATTCAATAGGGTCTGGAGTCTAGATCTGGAGATTCAGAATCGGGAAAGAGAATGATAAAGTAGATCATATCATTAGATTTAGAATCAAGCTTGGTTGGATTTGAATTCTGATACTATTATTTACTATCCTTGACCACTTATTTTGCTTTTAGATGCTTCAATTTTAAAATGTGTAAAAATGAGGATTATAATAGTACCTCCTTCACAGGATTTTTGAGGTTAAATGTGTGTAAAGGACTTAAATGATGACTGGAACACACAGCGTTCAATAAAAGTTACCCTTTATTATTGCAAGGAGGAATTGAGTTGACATTTTGTCTTTGCTCTATTTATGGATAAATAAATAATTCTCTTCTAATGATATTCTCACTGATTCATTCCTGGAGTAATTTTGTATTCTTGCTGTGTGTGTCTTGAGATTTAAGGTAGAAATATGTTATCCCTTAAGGAACTTACAAAATAGTTGGAAATTTTTCAATATGCTTTTATGTATATTATTTACATTGAATAATGTATATAATAAAACCCACAGATGGTTGCTTGTTTAGCTTGCCTGGTAGGTTTTCAGTTTCACAATAATGAAAAAGCAAAACACATCCAATATAAATTAGACTTAGAATCTTGGACTGTGTTCTTTTGACAGGATGGATATATGCAGCTAGCTGCATAGTCTCCAGATATGCTGGACACTGGAAGTGACCTGCAGCTTCCAGTCCACAATGCAATCACCAGAGACTATAACTGATACTCTCCAGTGCACTATGTGGCTAAGCTTTGGTCTTCTATAGGTTAAATGTGTTAAATACATTATTCGCTTAAAAAGTTTTCTGTTTAAAATGGGTTATCGGAACATAACTGTATCACAAACCAATCATAAGTCAGGGAGCATTTCATACACACACACACACACACACACACACACACACACACACACACACACACGTATGAATGACCCGAATATGTATGCATTAATTGTAAAAATTAGTAATGTCAAGGACAAGATGATAAAGTGCAGATTGACTCAAGGAAAAGTGGGAGTGAATTAAAGAGCAGACTATGGGAGTGTAGAGCTGGAATGGGATACATTTGTGGGAATGATGAGATACTTTTAAAGAAGTACTGGAACTTTTTGTGAGGGCCCAGCTGATGGCTGCATCCCTGTTTCCTGAGCAGTCCTCAGGATAGAGTTAATGTCAATGAAATAGCTTTCAAGTGGATATGTTGAAAGGAAGGATGATAATTTAACAAGTAAAGAAGAGTGGGGAATGTGGAAAGGGCAACCAAGAGCTGGATGGATGGTAGTTAATTTTGTTGGAAAAACCAGAGAGAAGAGGAGATATTTTGGTGACATGAGGGTGAAGATCAGTGGTAGACAGTGAGGAAGAGGCACGTTTAGAGGTTTTTTACATCGGGAAAAGCTGAAGACACAAGGAAACAGATGGCTTCTTCTTGAAAGTCTGTTTGAAGACCTGCTAATGAGATGGTGTGGGAGGTAAGTTGTTAGACATACGGAGGAGCAAAGTGAGAAGGCAAAGGATCGAGTTGCAGGTCCAGTAGTGGGGAGTTCAAATTCTGGAGAAGGAGAGGGAAGCCAGTACAGAAGGAGGTGAGAGGAAGCAAAAATAACACTAAGGTCCTTTGAGAAGGCCACAAGGAATTATATAAAATAATTAGCATTGTATTTAATAATGATAATAAATTAATTAATATTTATTTAATTTTAAATATAAAATAATAAAAAATAATATATATATATACTTTAAATGAAGTTACACCACCTGGGGTCACAATGCTGCCTGCAACAGCCATAGACTAACAAAATCTCCAGTACTAGGCATAAGTTACTTTTTTGAGTTATTGATCAGGGAGCCCAAGACAATCCCAAGACACTATCAGCCTTTGCTGTTGCTCTTGGTTGCCTCCCAGTGGTTAAAGGTAAGTCCCTATGGCCGAAGACACACACTATTGTGTCAACAGCCTCTTCATAGAGACATTTATAGACACAATCTTCACTTTCTTCAAAAATGATGCTTGAGAGGCAGTTCAATAAATAAACTTCTCAAGGTCATTGCCCCCCAAGGCTGTACTTTGTACAAAGTCATTGCCTCCCATGGCTGTACTTTCTACGTTTTCTCCTTTCTGTACAGTGTGGGAAGTTGGTCTCTAGGGATTTCGCTGTAAAACTTCTGAGAGGTGTAAATTATGCATTGTATTAACATGAGAAGAAATCGAATGGATTTTTCATGTGTCACAGATCTTGTGCTAAGGAAAATGTTGTCAGGTTACTGAGGTCTGTGTTACTCTTAACATTCCTAAGGAGATTAATGACCAATATCAATCCCCTAAAGATCATGCATCTTCATATTCATTTCTTCCCCCTCCTGAATTAATTTTTGTCTTTTTTTATTGCTCCAAAGAAGTCTTACATTACTAAGAGGTAGCTGAGTCACATCATCAAATAAGCTTAACATAGAAAAGAAATGTAGGTAAAAAAAAATGTAATGCTATCAGTGCATTCTCTGAAACAGTTTTATTTTCCATGAATAAAGGCCTCCTGTGGTATTCTTTTTTGAATATATCATAAACACACATCAACCATGTAAAATTAAACTCATTATTTCCCTTCTAGAAGAAGAAAAGAGAATTCAAATGATGTAGTCCCAATCTAGAATGAAATAAACTTGAGAGGACAGGTGCTTTCTATTTAAATTATTTGACTCATCAAAACTATAGTTTGTAATTGTTTCACTAGCTGGAGTTTTAGTTTATTGAGGGAAAGAGGTTGGCAGAACAAGTGCCTGCAATTTTCTTATGAAATTCCTTGTCTTGTTCTCCAATCTGAGTAACTTCTGGTTTCCTGTGATCTTCTGAGTCATATATCACCCCAGTTTCACCTATTTCCGCTGGTGTGACACAGTAGTTACACCAGTTTCAAAATGAGTGTGTCAGTGGGAGTTACAGAGAACACATTTCAGGCGGTAGTACCACCAAGATGCTTCTCTGCTGGGAATCCCTTTGGATGCTTTTCATTATGTATGGCTTTGTCCTAAAGACCTGGAGAAACAGGGAAGCCTTGGGTTTGGCCGACCTAGCAAGGGAGAACCCAAAGCTTGAGGTATGTCTGCATTCCTGTGTGCAGCCTTGAAGGCAAATGGATATGGAGTGAAAGCCCCTGTAGTCTACAGCAATGGATTAATTTTTGGTGTTTGTTTTTGGGACCAAACTCAGCTTTGAAGAAGGTTTTGCGTTCTTATTTACTATATCCATAGAGAAAGACTGTAATTCTTTCAGTACAACTTTTACAGTGGTTTTACAATTTGTGACCAATGTTTGTGATTTATTCTACTATTGAGTAAAGATGGAAGCCTTCATCTCATTCACTGCAGACAACAGAGGCCTACCAAATTTCATGTAATTCATATTGGGCGGTAGAACTTGAAATTTGTCTTCTTTAAGAACATGCAAGGCTTTAACATTCTACCTATGCATTGATATTTGCTTTTTCTATTTAATATTTTCTAGTCACTAGGAATTAAAATGGGAAGAGGTTTTAAAATTCTTTGACTTAAATTTGCATTGGATAAAACTGAACTGTTATTGGATTTATTTGTCTAAAAGGAAGCACTATTGGAGCCACAGTCACAAGTAAAGGAAGAATAGAATGTCATTTTTGATGAAAGAAAAAAATTCCCTGTATGATGAGATATTTATTTTGTGAGAAATGGATATGTCTATTTAAATGAGTGGAGGGCTTCACCTGTAGTTGTCTTTCATACTAATGGAGTGACATGATGCATAATCATCTGTTCCAGCTGTTGATGTGTTCTGTATGCAGGGTTTGATGTTCACTTGAAGAATACCCCATTTACAACATTCATATAATACAGTGCATGAAGAAACTTGGTGCCTCAGAGTTTTAAAAGCCATTAATCATACTGAATTAAGACAGTTAATCAAGCCTTAGACATTGACAAAAGATAGTCCCTCAGGGTTTTTACCTTGAAAATCTTTAGAAAATGATGGTTTCAGCTTTCTACTTGACTGCCTTAGTAAGCCAATTCATTTTGTTTAAAAGAAGCTCAAGGTTAATGGCATGACTATGTCAGCTTGAAGTCATGTTTTCCCTCACTCATGGAAGCAGACTTCCATTGTTATGACGTATGCAGTAAGAAGTACTGTCAAGAAGCCAGCAGATCATCCAGGAGCAAATCAAGTAGAGAAAAGGACCAAGAACAGATTCCAATTTGTCTACAAATGAAAATAGTCAATCTTTAATTGAGTAATTGAACTTGAAGAAACACTATATATATTATATTACATATTATATATAGTATATTATACATTATGTAACAAACGTTGAGTGGTGCACTGTGAGTGTTGAGAAGACATGGACCAAGACATGGTATGGTCCTCTGAGGCAAACAATTGGGGAAAATATTTAATTGGGTTAGTTTCTATAAATTATATAATTTTTGTAATTAATTTCAAATGAAATTTCTCTTCCTTTCTTTTTTTCTTTCTTTCCTTCTGTCCATCTGTCGTCTGTTGCCTGTCTTCCTTTTTTGAGACAGGATTTCACTGTGTAGCCCTGGATCTCACTTTGTAGACCAGGCTTGCCTCAAGCTCAGAGATCCATCTGCCTTTGCCTACTAAGGGCTAGGATTAAAGGTGTGCACCACCACTACCAGCTCAAATAAAATTTTTTTTAATTAAGAAAATTTTTTTATTCATTTTACATACCAAAGATCCCCCTCTTCCCTCTTCCTGCCCCTCCAGCCTCCCTCTCCCATCCCACCTCCATTCCTTCCTATAAGAAGGTAAGGCCTCCCATGGGAAGGTACATTTGGTAGAGTTAGGTCCAAGCTCCTCTTTCTGCCTCAAGGCTGTGTGAGGTGTCCCATCATAGAAGTGGGCTCCAAAAGGCCTGCTCATGCACCAGGGATGGATTCTGATCCTACGGCCAGGGGGCCCCTTAAGCAGATCAAGCTACACAACTGTCTGACTATGCAGAGGACCTAGTCCAATCCCATGCAGGCTCCCCAGCTGTTGATCTAAATTTCATGAGTTCCCACTAGTTCGGTTTGGTCGTCTCTGTAGGTTTCCCCTCATGATCGTGATGCCCCTTGCTTATAGAATCCCTCTTCTCTCTCTTCGACTGGACTCCTGGAGCTTGGCCTGGTGTTTGGCTGTGGATCTCTGCATCTGCTTCTATCAGTTACTGGATGAAGGTTCTATGATGACAATTAGGGTATTCATCAATCTGATTACTGGAGTAAGCCAGTTCAGGCACCCTCTCCACTATTGCTAGTAGTCTAAGCTGGGGTCATCCTTGTGGATTTCTGGGAACTTGCCTAGCACCCGGTTTCTCCCTATCCCCATGATGTCTCCCTCTATCATGGTATCTCTTTCCTTGATCTCCCACTCCATCCCTGTTCCAGCTCAACCATCCCATTCCCTTATGTTCTCATTCTCCATCCCCTACCCTCCTTTGCATCCCTCATCCCCAGTTTACTCATGGAGATCTCATCTATCAAATAAAATTTCTTAATCAGTGTTTTTCTCTTTGAGCATGTTATTTCAGCATTGAGTCAAGGGAGTTGGGTTCTTGAAGTCTGACAGAGGCAAATGCCTCATTAATGCTGATCTGAGAGGCCTCTGTGATGAGTCTTCACACCCCACAGTTATTCAGAACTGACTGAAGGCTGGCAGGTGGTTCTGAAATCAGGTAGACTGGGACTATAGAGTTTACTGCAAAAATAACTTAAAAGCCCCAGACTTACAGATTGAGTTTCTCCAGGTTTAACTGTACAAGTTGTCCCAATGTATTGCCTCCTACAATTTGAAAGAGGGAGGAGTGAGTACACTCTGCTCTGAAACCCATTTTGGGTTAGATCAACTAGAGTTCAGATAAATCTGAACTTTGTTTTTAGCCTTTTTTTTTTTAATTTGTGGAGACTTTCTGGCCACAGATGCGATAGTGGAAGAATCGTCTTTCCCAAGCTTCTCCTCCTCTTCTTTTCCTTTCTTCTTCTTTCCCCCTTTATTTGTTTAGAGGGTAGAAGAATGCTAGGATTCGAGGCAAAAAAAAAAAAAAATCAAACCGAAAGAAGAACTTAAAATAGCCATCTTTCTCCAGCAATAGGTGTCTGGCCTAAAGCTTATGACTGCTCTTTATAGCAAGTGACAAAGCAATAAAGGAAAAGAGCAATTGGAAATTGGTAACATTAAAAAAATAGTGATAATTTGCTCCCAAGGCCTCCCTTCAAAAAAAAAAAGAAATGATGGCTAAAGGAAAAATATGCCACTTTAAAATGAATTTTAAACAGTAAGCTGAAAAAATACAAGCAAGGAATTATTAGAGTAATACAAAAATGTACTTTGTTCTAAAAAATTGGAATGAACTTTGAAGTACCTTTTCAGCAACTAACCTGTCTGATTCCCCAATGGTATTTCTCTGTCATTATCACAAAGCTCCCCGGACCTTAGGCGTAAATCCATAATGCCGATTTCGGCTCTTGTACCGTGGCAAGGATAACAAGTGTTGAGGATTATTTGTAATAAACTGGGGGGCGGGAGAGGTGGCTCAGTCAAGAAAGTGCTTGCTCTGCAAGCGTCAGGACCTGAGTGTGGATCCCCAGACCCGAGGTAAAAAGCCAAGTCCAACAGTATGCCACTCTAATCTCAGGGCTGGCGAGAAAGCCACAAGAGGCTCCGTGGCGCTTGAGGGAGAGCCAGTCCTGCCAAATGACTGAGCTCCACATTCAGGGAGAGACACTGCCTCAAAAATAACCTTAGTTTTTAAGTTAGTTAAATTTTGTTTTCAAGACAGGGTTTCTCTGTGTAGCCCTGGCTCTCTTGGAACTCACTCTGTAGACTAGGTTGGCCTTGAACTCAGAGATTCATCTGCCCTTGCCTCCAAAATGCCACCACTGCCCAGCTAAATAATGTATTTTTATGTGTATGAGTGTTTCACCTGCATGTATGTGTGTGTACCACATGAGTGCCTGATGCTCACAGAGGCTGGAAGAGGGTTTCAGAGCCCCCTGGAACTGGAGTGACAAATGGTTGTGAGCTACCACGTAGGTGCTGGCTATTGAACCCAGGTCCTCTGCAAGAGCAGCAAGTGTTCTTAACCACTGAGCCATCTCTTGGCCCTGAATGAAATAAATTTTTAAGAATTGGTGGCTAAATAATGAAAATTCACGCTTAATGAATAATGTAAAATAAAATGAGTAAAAAAGATTTTCTTTCATGGTTTTCTGCTTTCAGCTTTGAAATCTTGAAATTAATATGTAGAGAAAGAATTATAAAGTTAATTTTTAGTTATTGATGGACAGGATCCAGAAGAATAATAATTTAAATTAAGAATCCATTCAATAATGTATAGAACTCCTTTTATTTTGAAAACTGAAGCAAGACAATTCATCATGTAAATTAGTAATTTATTACAAGGGTGCTAATTATACTTATATTGCTATAATTAAACTATACCACGATTAAGAGTCTGCCTGCCTTTCCCAATTACAAATAAATATTTTAAGCCATTATCTCAGGATACCATGCTGTTTTCAAGGAAGAAGTTTTCTTCATTGAATACAAATCAAACATTAAACTACACAAACCAAAGTGTGTTATCTTCTGTGGGTCTTGTTGATGAGATGAGTGGAAATTAAGATGGGATGAGTGTCTTAGTTACCTTGTGTTAAATAGAGTGGAGACTAAACCAGTAAACACTTAAAATAACAATAAAAGAAAGCCTGGGAAGAAATAGCTTTTGGGCTCAAAAGAAGTTACTACCAAGCTTTGTTTTATTTCATGTGGAACCAACCCACTGTCTTCTCTGTAAGAGTTGCATATGAACTCAAACAAGAGATTGTTCATCAGGGCTACTGTTGATATGTACTTTGCATGATCCTTCCATGTAGATCAAGTTGAAATATTGTAGTTGGCCACTTAATTTCTTTGTGTTCTAGTTGACACCATTTAACCCAATCTGGAGTTTATTTAATCTACTCTGGATAGCAATATAAGGCACAATAAATCACACTTATGATCCCATTGAATCAGCAAGAAATGTTTGCCTATCTACCACATTCACGGTGTTGTAGTAGGCTGTATTTTTCTTTTCAGTAACTGTTTATTGAATGTAAGTGCTTGCCATGCAGATTGATAGCTTCTGGGGGTAAAAACGCACACCTCCATTCCCATTTAAATAGTTTAATGTCAGAGCATGGCAAGTAAAGAGATGCTTGCTCTGTATAACTAACACATGCTAGGAGAAATAGTAAGATACTTTGGGTAAACGTTTACAGGAAGAATATCAATGCAACTGCAAGGTGGAGAAGAGGTGGCTCCTAGCGAATATGCAGCCTACTGAAACTTTAAAAGAAAACCTGTTAATAGCTCAAAGGGAACGTGTGTGTGTGTGTGTGTGTGTGTGTGTGTGTGTGTGTGTGTGTGTGTGTTGGGGTGTGTATGTGTTCATTTGTGTATGTTGTATGTGCATGCACATGTCAGACGTGTCTTCCTTTATATCATCTATCTGTCTATCTATCTATCTATCTATCTATCTATCTATCTATCTATCTATCTATCGACAGGGTCTCTCACTGGGGTGTGCATGTGTTCATTTGTGTTTATTGTGTGCGCATGTGCATGTGTGAATGTAAAGGCCACAAGATAGAATTGAGTGTCTTCCTCTATTCCCTGCTAATTAATTAATTAGTTTATAGACAGGTCTCTCACTGAACCTGGAACTCAATTCAGCTAGACTGGCTAGTCTGCAAGCCTCATGGGTTCTCTGTCTCTGGCACACCTCCTCCAGCACTGAGGTTATGAGCGTGCACTCACTTTCTTTGTGGGTGCTTGGGATCTATATTTGGGTCTTCATGCTTCTGTGACAAGTGCCTTGCACACCAGACCATCTCTCTGACTGCCTAGAGGTGTCTTTGAGTTTAATAGGATAAATATAGCCAGTAACTATAACCTAAGTAAAAAGCATATTACAAGCTATCTTTTAGTGTATTGTGTAAAGGATTCAGTAGGGGGGTTCAATTTTTGTGGCTATGAGGAGTCAACAGAGGAGCCAAGAAAAGATGGTGAGGTGAAATTGAGTCCTGAAAACATGAGTGCAGGAAAAGAAGAAATGACATTCCAGATAATCAAACTGAAAACCATAGGCGTATAAACTTGCCTAGGTTTTGAAATAATATTCAGAAGTTCTGTTTGATTAGGGAAGGAGCGGTGACATGATCAAAATTTGAGTAAATGGATAAGGGAACATGGGAGTAAAATAAATATCTGTTCATTGTCCTTCACTGTGGGGATGAAGGGAAGAGGAGCATCCAATAACTCCTGGCCTAACCTTGCTGCTTGAGGGATGGATAACTGCAAATTACAGAGTGGATGTGATCAAAAGACAGAACAGAAACTAGATTGGGAAAAATAATAAGACTAGTAAGTTTAGTTGAACCAGGCTGAGGTATTTGTGGGCCTTTAGCTTGGGTTATAGGGCAATGCATTTGTTGAAGAACTAGAATTATAGCCTTAAGAATATAGAAGTTCCTAGCTGCAGTTATAAAAGCAGAAGCCTTTTAATGACATGTCAAAGTAAGAGAGAAGACAATAAAATCACAAACGCTAGTATTTAGGAATGGATGCATGAACAGCATTTAAGTAAATAATGAATAGCATTTAAGTGATGTGGAGGATTGAGAGGGGGAAAGCAGAGAACTAAGAGAGAGGGATATTATGGAGGTAAAAGTAAAGCAAAGTTGAAGGAAGATGGCAAGTTCGGGGTCCCAAGTTTCTAAAGTCTCCAAAGAGGGAGAGGAAACTCGAAAGCATCCTTACGATTTAGTATGCATATGATGGTAGCATTGATGAGACAGTGACCTTTGAAAAGAGGAGGACATATTGGAATACATGGTTTTGGAGCTAGAGAGAAAGTGACTAGGATAAGGGGCCTGATGGAGTTCAGAAATCTAGAGTACAGTGTTAGCAGCCTGCACCTCCATATGGTTTTTCTCCAGAAACCTCTGCAGCCCAGGTGTAAGTTCGGAGAAGGCTGTTTGTTATTTTATTGAAGGTCTAGAGTGAGCAGAGTAGAGAAAGGAAGTATCAGTAAGGGAAGACTAGGAGGAGAGTAGGTGAAGACTATAATATGGACCTCGGACTGATGAGGGAAGGAGGCAAAGGCATGGGAGACAGGAGATGAATGAGGGTGAGATGGAAGAAGGGTTTCGTATGTGGAGGGTCTTGCTGAGTGCCTTTCATAGGCATTACTTCCTGTGAAGCTGTGGGTGGGGTGCCTCTTGCCTTTTCTTCCACTATCATAGTTGTTTTCTTGGTGTGTTGTGGTTTGGGCCTTAGCTGTACAACAGAAACTTGCATGCTGAAGGGTTGGTCAACAATACAGCAATATTCAGATGGGTCTGTAGGAGGTAACTGAAACGTGAGGATTCTGCCATTTAGTAATCAATACATTGATTAATTTCATTTGTGGATTCATAATTTAATGGACTACTGAGAGGTGCTGGAAGCCTTAGAAGGTGGGGGCAGAGCTGAAAGAAATAGATTATTGGGGTGTAACCTTAAAGGGTATATTAATCAGCTTCTCATTGTTGCAGCAAATACCTACAGAGACAGGTTTTTAGGCTCACGGTTTCAGTGCACAGTTTGGCTTCATTACCTTGGTGTTGGGGAGTATTATTTTAAGATGTGTTACTTTTGTTTATGTTGCATTTGTTTAACTCTGTGAAGCTGTGTTACTGTGCCTGTCTAAAATACCTGATGGGCTGATAAAGAACTGAATGGCCAATAGCAAGGCAAAAGAAAGGAGAGGAGGGGCTGGCAGGCAGAGAGAATATATAGAAAGAGAAATGTGGGAGGAAGAAAGAAGTAGCCAGAGAAGAAGGAAGACATCAGGGCCCAGCCACCCAGCTACACAGCCAGTCATTAAGAGTGAAAGTAAGATTTACAGAAGTAAGAGAAAGGTAAAAGCCCAGAGGTAAAATGTAGACAGATTAATTTAAAGTTAAGAAAAGCTGGCTAGCAACAAGTCAAGCTAAGCCCGAGCATTTATAATTAGGAATAAGCATCCTTGTGTGATTTATTTGGGAGCTGGGTTTCAGGCACCCCAAAAGAGTAAAAACCACCACCACCACCCTGGGACTGTGGTAAGGTAGAGAATCATGGTAGAAGGAGTTGGTGGAGCATAGCTTCTTATTCATGGCTCCTGAGAAGCAGAAAGAGAAAGAGCAGGGGACAAGATTGCTCTAGGACTTGACCCTAGTGACATATTTCCTCTAACTAGTTTCTGCTTCCTACTTTCCCTCACCTGCCAATAATGCCTATGATATTATGAATTCATCAAAGGATTAATGCACTAGTTAGATCAAATCTGGAAGGATCCAGTAGCTTCACCAAAGTGTATCAGCTGTCAAACATACCCATGAGCTTTTGTGGCAAATCATAATGAAAGATATATTTTGTCCCTGGCCCCTTCATCTCTTGACCTTTCCTTTTGCTTCCTGGGTGCCTCATGGGCAGCTTTGTCCCACACCATATGTTCTGCTTTAGCCTCAGGCCCCAATCAACAGGGCCATGGGCCAGTGGACTAAAACCTCTGATATCATCAGCCAAGATAGACCCACATGTGCCTACCTAGTTAATCGCTTTGTGAGTATAAGGATCTTTCTTTCTTAGTCATTGGTTTTTGTCATGACTCCTGTGAGAATATGAGAATGGTTGGAAGAGCAATCAAATTTAAGAGGTTGATGAAGGAGGAGGAAGGCAGTGAGTTCATTTTCAGACTTATATTTTGGAACTTAAGATTTCAAAGTTGATAGAGTTTGGCAGATGGCAAGGTTCAGACTCTAGCTTCAGTGGATACATAGTTGAAACAGGAAGTGCTCATTAAATAATTTTGAGAAAAACTTGCAGAATTAGATCAGATGCTACCCATGAAAAATAAGTGAACCTTGGATAGCTCCAAAAATCAAGAGATTTACAACTCCTGGGCAAGTGACAACCACATGGGAATCTCACTATTTGTATTTCTTTTAGACCCAAGACAACAGTTTTTGTTGTTGTATAGCTTTCCCTAAAAATTCCATTATAATTAAACTTCCACAAGCCCCCTTATGGATTTTTAATTTTTAATGATTCCTATTGTTGAAAGAAATGGTCCTGTACAAACCTTAATTTCTTGGCTAAGACATTTTAGCCTATGTGCTCTCTTGAGGTTTTAATTGTTGGAGTAGTTGTCTCACGTAGAAGGCTTAATAAAATACTCCTTAGGAGATGATGTAATGCCATTGTTATGGGGTGTCCCCCAATAAGACAGCAATGCCCATTGGTCGCTAAAGGATGTAGAGATGAACCACTCTGGAGACCATTTCAGGGAACAGCATCTGCTTTTTTGCACATGAGCAACCACTTATATAGTGGAAGCTTGTGGACTGTGATTAGTTAGCACATTACCTCGGATTGGATAGTGAGCGCTAATACCACCAGGGTCTTCATGCAGAAGAGACTCACTAAAGGAGATGTGGAGAGTGCAGACTTTCCCGAAGGCTACCGGCTACTGGCTCCTTCAGAATTCAGTGTTTTGACTTCCGGAGCATAGTATGCCATGCTCCTTATTTAGAAGAAACACAGTGTACCAGGTCATGCCTGCATTTTCTCCTACAATGTAATGTCCAAGATTAAGCTTCTGTTCTTCCCAATGAGCTCGAAGAAATCCACTTAGATTTAATGTCTCCATACTTTGCTCCCATCTATGGTATTTTCCTAAAAAAAAAAAAAAAAAAGCAAGTTTTTCACCCAAAACTGTTCTACAATAATTTCAACATGCAAGCTTTTTTTGGGGGGAGGGCGGGTCATGAGGGGGAGTGTACAGCAGAGGAGATAGGAGGAAAGAGAATCACCTTCTGCCCATCTCCCCACATCTCTTAGTGTTTGCCCCCTCCAGCCAGACCTGCGCACTACCCTGCTGATGTCCTATCCCTGGCTGCCTAAGCTGGAACTGAGCCACCATTGCTGTTTTACAAAATTTAGACAAGTTTCTATCTTTGGTAGCCACTGTTTGTGTAGTGTGATATCCAGAATCTGAAGGTCACCTTTGGGAACTGGTCCCCACTTCCCCCTGCTGTCCATATCCAACAATCCCTACTTCCTTTCCATTCTACTTCCAGCCTGCTTGTCTACTCTCTATCACGTTAAGTTTAACTTCACATTTTCTCTTTCTTGGATTCTGGAAATCACTCCCACTATCTGCTCACATTCTTATCCCTTCAACAATTCACAAGTTTAAATAATTCTCTGAAGAACAATTGCTTGTCTCAATGATTGGTTTAAGAATCTCCATAATAAGCTGGGCATGGTGGCACATATCTTTAATCCCAGTATTTGGGCAGCAGAGGCAGGTGGATCTGTGAGTTAGAGGCTCTCATGGTCTACATCATAAATCCCAGGTCACCCAGGGCTACATAATGAGACGCCGACTCAAAAGAAAAATCTCTGTAGTAGTTCTCCTTCTCAATAACAGAAAACACTTCATGATCTCACCATGTCTTACTTTTTTGCCTTTCTCCACTGACACTCCCCACTTTGCATTCTAAACCACATCTCTGCTGTCTTTCTTTTCAGTTCTCCAAGCAGGCTAGCACTCAAGCATCCTCATTTATTATAGTAAGAGGGTTTCTATTTAAAGTGATGTGGCACGGGTACCACAATCAAAACAGAGAACATCTCCTCAGAATAGGTTTTTACTATAAACTGATAGCTACATATCTGATCTAAGGAGCCTCTATGCACACTTGCACAGCACTTATTACAGTGTATTTCCTGTCTTGCTTCTTAGAATAGATACTTCTTGAACACAAAGGAAGCATCTTGTGTTTGTTGTATTTCTGGCTTTGTTGTAGAAACAGTCATGCTTTTTGAGTTTGTTTTTTTATGAATTAAAATTTTCCATTGACAATTTCATAAATGTATACAATGGATACTGATTACTCTCAAACCACCATTAAATAAAAAAAACCCAACAACTCCCTCCCACCTCTGTACACCCCTCCTCCTTCTTTACAAATCTCTCTCTCACATTCCTGTATTTTTGTATTGTTTTGTACCCGCTGAGTTTAGCCTGAGCTGTCTGTGACCACAGATTTAGAACTGTGCATTGGAGTCTGATTGGCTTAGGTGTATAACTGAAGACAATAACTCTACCTTTCTCACACTCTATCATTAACTAACAGTTCAGCTGGGAGGGGTAGGATCCCACGGGTCCTTCCCCATCCAAGAACGATTCTTGACAGAGCTGGTCTTTTGCAGGACCTAGGAAAGTAGCCATAGTTGCTATGAGTTCATGATTGCAATGGTTGTGTTATACTCAGAATATTATATTATACAGCTCTTACATGCTTCCTTTCCTTTCTTCTGCAATGTTCCCTGAGCCTTACAGGGATTGGTATAAATACCTTATTTATGGCTGAACCATCAACTGTCACTTTTTCTCAGCATCTTGGGTAGCCACAGATCTGTGCATTCACTGCAAAGAGGAGCTTCACTGATTATGGCTGAGAGTGGCTCTTGTCTGTGGATATAAACACAGATATTTAGGAGGCAGTTTGATGTTGTGTCCATTTCAACAACAGTACTAAGTTCCCCCTTGGGCCTATGACCTCCTCAGGCATGATTTTCCCTCTGTGGAGCTGCTCTCAGATCCAGAGGGCAGTTGATTACTCCCATCAACAGTCACGCCCCTGCTTCCCAGGTGGGTACATTTTGCCCAGCAGATTGGTTTTGTAGTTCACAAGCTTTACAACTGGGTAAGCCCACTGCTGATTCTCCCGCAGCTGTCTGCCTCACCCTTTCCAGCACTTTGAAGGCTAGCTGCGGGGAGGAAGTTTCCACCTCAGTTCCAGCTTGCTTTCTCTACATCTTTGGTGTATGGTGAGGTAGAGGGGGGAGGGGGGTGCCTCATATGGAAAATCAAGTCCTAGGCAGCAGCCAGAATCAACTTGCAGACTTGTGAATGAATGTATGAGCTTTTGATGACCTTGGTTCCAAGCTATTCAAATCGCCTCTTCAGGATCAATGTCCGTTCCAGATGAGGCCCCAGACATCTTGGAACAGATCCTGAGTGAACCCTCTCTGAACTGAGGACCTACAGATCGCTAAACATGCTATAAAGATTATTGTTTTGGTCACTGAGTTTGAGTTGGATGATTTGTTATGGAAAATAGATCACCGGCATAAATATCTACTCTTCTATCTCAAAGGTAGCAAAGTTTGTAGCCTAAACATTTTGAAAACTTAAAATAGCACTTTACTTTCCTTAATTCATTTTATAGTCACAGTCAATATTATTATTATTATTATTATTATTATTATTATTATTTTGATTTTTAGAAACAGGGTTATCCTGGAACTCACTTTGTAGAGCAGGCTGCTGGCCTTGAACTCACAGAGATCTGCCTGCCACTGACTGTCTCCCAGGTGCTGGGGTTAAAGGCATGTGTTACCACCACCTGACCCTGTTATATTTATATCTGTGTTGATTTACATTTCTAATGATAATTTTATGCATGGAAATGCAAACAAAGGTGAATAGAAACATTTCTGCTTTTTCTCTCTCTTCTCCTGGTGAGAATGGCCCAACATTCTCACTCCCCCAACATTGCAATTAGGTTCATGTGACTTTCTGGTGAGCAAACTATGATAGGAAGTGATGTGGGTTCCTTTCAGTGGTGACCAGGGAAGCTGTGTGTTAGCACCAAGGAACTGCGACCTGGAAAGCAGCCTAGACAGTTGAGCTACCATGCAAAGCAGAGTTGTTCTTCAAAACCACCTGAGCTTCAGTTTTGAAGGAACAAGTATGTGGAATGGCTGAATTTTTTTTTTGCATAGAAACATTTTGATTAACACAGAGGCTAGCAGCTGGAATGACCATGAATGTGGCTAATGACCACCAGATTGTGTCCTGTGTAGTCACCAAATTAAATATTTTTTTTTTAAATTTTATGTGTGCATGTAAGTGTACCTTTGTGTGAACTTCCTGTGAGGGCAGAAGAGAGTGTTGGATCTGCGAGAACTGGAGTAACTGATAGATGTGAACCACCATGTAGGTGTTGAGAACTGATCCTGTGTCTTCTGTAAGAGCAGCAAATGTTCATAACCACTGAACTCCTAGTCATTAGATGTTCTTATTATGTAGCCCAGGCTGGCCTTGAGCTCATTCTGTAGTTCAGCTGGCCTCAGACTCTCAATCCTTATGCCTTAGTCTCACACATGCTTGGATTACAGGCATGTGTAGTGTCATGGCTAGGCAGAAAATTAGATAATTTACTGTATGTTTCTGCTGTTTCTGTTTTTATATCTTATTCTTTTGCTCTTTGAGTCATATGATAGTTCTATTTTAATTTCTTTGTAAAGTAGGATAATTTAATAATGGTCAAAATTTTATGTAAAATGAACATGCCATAAAGGAAAAAACATTAAAAAATCTAAAAATTATTAACAAATATGAGTGAAAGAGCACAATTTCTCATGGTACTCTATAGCTGGTACAGGAATGTTACATCTTGAAGTTAGAGACAATAAAACAAAAATGAGACAATGTGACTATATCACTAGCAACCCATGGAGTCTGCTTAGTGATCAAAGGAATTTATTTGGGGGTTAACTCACAAGATACAAAAAAGGAATTTGTTGCAGGGTCCTGGAAGGGTGAGGCATGGTCCAATGCTGTTCTCTGGTGAGATCTGCCCTGGTCTGCCCCAGTATCCAAAACCCTGAGGTAGTGAAGAGAGAGCATCTTACATGCATCCTAGGTCTTAAAGGGTCCCTGACCATCAGTGCCCCGGGGCATATACTTCAAGGTCATAGGCAGGTGTAACAGTTACCTGCTACCTCACTAGGAGCAGTGTTTCAGGCCATGTTGAGAACAGTTACCCACTGCAATGAGGACTATATTGATTTTTTTTCTTTTTTCTTTTGGTGATGAGTATTGAGCCTAGAGCACTGTGCATAACAGGCTAATGTTGTAACCACCACTTTTCTTTTTTGAAACTGGTTTCACTCTGTAGCCCATGATGTATTTGAACTCATGATCCTCCTGCCTCAGCCTTTTATTTTTTAAAAATAAAATATCTTATTTCTCAGATTAAGAAAGAAATTTGTACAAACATCGAAAGCTGAGAAGTATGAATTTTTGATTCAAATGAGTTGAATATGGAAAATATCTGTTCTCCAGCTTTTGTATATTTATAATTTACTTAAAGAAAGACTACATTTACAGATATTTAGCAAACAGCAAAAGGATATTGGGTTTACTGTATTTACTTCTGCTTTAGATAATAGAATATTTACTTCCTCGATGCAATACAAATACTTGAGTTTGAATTTGTAACGTTATTTATTCTTTGGATCTAAGTAGCTTACCAGCTCAAATGTTAACTTAAAACTATCTTATTACTCTTTCCCTATAAACTTGATTTTTCTCTTTAATGGTACTATTGATACTTTGGACCAAATGACTCTTTTGTGGGGCTTTCCTGTGCTTAGAAGAATGTTGAGCAGTCTCCCCAGTCTATGCTAGTTGTTCCATGAGCCATTGACAACTGAAAGTGTATTTAGACATTGTCAAGTACTACTGAGAGATAAAATTGATCCTTGACAGAGAGCTACTGTTCGAGATCTTCACAGGGTTAACATTAAATAAAAGTCAAAGTTATAACATTGTTCCAAATGTCCATCAACAACATCTCAAAAACCTTTAGTAGTCACTTTCTATGGTACAGGTTCCTAAGAGACCACAGGCTGTGAGATGTAAGTTCTCAGCCTCTGTGCATTTAAATGTGTGATTTATTGTGTTCTGTGGGTAATGCTGCTTGCCCACTGTGCACCCTCACTTTCGTTTTGGCTACAGTGAATTGATTAGCAGGCCTAACCTGGGAGGCATTGAGAGCTCTCTTGACTCTCTGCTGGATGGTGGGCACACCCCTCTTGTTCAGAAGTTGCTGAATAATAATCCACTTTTCCAAAGAGAGGCCAAACTATAGAGGGGAACAAATTAAAAATAGCAAGTTACATATTCTGGTAACCACAGTAGCAAATTTGCCTCTGTGTCTGGGCTTTTTGGAGAAAGAATCTGCAGTTTTAACAAACCCCTCTTGCGTCTGTATTAATCAATGCTCTTGTGGTCAATCAGAGGTTTGACTGATACTTTCATGCTGGTAGAGCAACTTTGCTGGCTAAGAATAGAATAATAACACACAGAAGGGATAATAATAGACAGATGCAATTCTAATGGCCACAGCCTTCAGCGCAGAGAGCTTGTCAACCTTGGTTAGGGAGTCAGCAGGCTGATTTCTTTTTAATTTGGGTATGTGCCACCTAGGATTTCACTTCTACTTTGCATGGTGTAATGACCTGGCTGAGGAAGTACATATCAAGTAAGAGACTCAGAAAATGTAAATATAATGTTTTCTCACTGTTTGGGGGCAGGTATACTTGGTCCACTTGCAGAGACTCTCATGAAATTGGATTGAACAGTCTGCCAAGGGAATGGGCTCTAGAAAAATTACTTTCTAATGATTAACTTGGTTTAGAGTTTTAACTTTACACTGACTTGGAATTTCTTTGTTCTTTATTTCCTTCTTGTTTTTCCAAATGCATCCTCCTGTGTTTGGGCAACTGACTCTCCCTTTTCTATGGAAATACTAAAGGATTTTACCTTTCCCCAAGGTGGCTAGACTCTTGGGCTTGATTTGCTCCAGGCAGTTACACAAAGAAATTTTCTTTCTCTTCTTCCCTTTCTCTTTTCTAGAACATCCAGTGCTCTGCAGCAGATGGACAAAGGTTAGCTGCTGCTTCAGCTCATGAATTGCTTTCCTTAATGATTCCAATTGGAGACCAAAGGGTTGCATTATGTTTGTAAGACAAACATATCGAGATCTAACCCTCCAAAGCTGCCAACTTTTTTATAAAAGTTTACAAAGCCAACATATTCCTCCCCTTCTAGTAGAGGAGTAAGAAAATGCAACTTGGGAGATGGCAGAAAGAGTGTCTGTGTTCATGAATTTCTGTAGTAGATTTCTGCTACATGGAGGTCGCATCTGTGAGGGGTATGCTATGGGGCCTGTCTAACATGGATACACATGGCTGTGACCTATGCTATAGATTTATATCCTTCTTGGGAGTCTTTCTTTTGTATGAAAATCAGATTTTATTCTGTTTATATTTTGATTTATTTTATAAAATGCAATACAATAGCAAATGATATTATCTGAAGCCTCTCATGGCAGTAAGGCAGATTTACATGGGAAGAATCACCAGGCTAGTGTGGTGTATTGAATAGGTATTGGCCCCCATAGACTCTTGGGTTTGAATGCTTGGCCCAGAGGGAATGGCACTATTAGGAGATGTGGCCTTGTTGAAGGAAGCATGTCAGTGTGGAGGTGGGCTTTGAGGTCTCAGAAGCTCAAGTCTTGCCAATGTTTTCTCAGTCTCCTTCCGCTGCCTGTGGCTCAAGATGTAGAACTTTCAGCTCCTTCTCCAGCACCATGTCTGCCTGCATGCCGCCATGTTTCTCACTATGACGATAATGGAGCAAATTGTGAGCCAGCCCTAATTAAATGTTTTCCCATTTTAAGAGTTGCCATGGTCATAGTGTCTCTTCACAGCAATAGACTCTTGATTAAGACAGCTATTTATTAGTTTGAGGGAACCACCACAAAGATAGGTGACTATTGGACCCAGTTTAACCTGGGAGTTAATTGCTGCTTGCTTATTTATTTGAAAATGGTATTTAACATACTTGGAAACTAAATTCAGGGTGCAGTTTCCAATTGCTTTTCAATCATGGGGTGGTGAGAACCAATCTAGGCCTTCACAATACGAAGCACTTGGGATTCGTTTGGATTGAAATACTATTATGGGCTAAATAGATTTCAAACTAATCTTGGAAGAACCACATTCCAAGTTGCCTGCCTGAGTGAAAGCTATATGTAAAATCAGTTTTTGAAGCTTTTTTTTCTCAACCCTTTATAATTAAAAGAATGATAAGAATCACATTTTAAGTGTCAGGGTAAGAATTCGTTTTGACTAAAGGTAACTTAAAGTTTTAATACAGGTCTGGGGCAAGAACTCAGGGATAGGATACTTGTCTAGCAAGCTCTAGACCTGGGTTCACTTTCTAGCATTGTCAAAAATGGTTTTTAGCCAAAAATAAGAATGCATTCATTGAGTTTTCCTTCCACTGTAAGACAGGATCTATAGCAACTTTGTCACACACAAAGCTAGGATAGAGTATTTCTATCAGACCGTGACGTACAGTTCCATTAGATGTTAATAGTTTGTCAATTATGAATTTGTATTCATAATAGAACTATCCTACACAGGACAAGATGCCCCTTTCATTCACTGTAATCTGTGGAATTGGCTAGAGGTAGATCTGCTGGTGTAATGAAATTCCAGTCATTATCTGCAAACCATTTCCTCAGACTTGGCTTCCTTCAGGGCTCTTCTTCTGCCCCTACCCCCTGCCTCCTTACTTCACATTTGCCAATTACAAATCTCAGGCTGCAGTGAGGTAGAGAAAGGCTGGTTCTCTCATAAGGAAACATTGGTCTGTAAAAGTGATGGACCTAGGAAAAGGACTCTGGACTTCAGTGTGCTCATTAACTCAGAGAGTAAAGATGGACTTTAAAATGACCGCCAAGAAACAGTGTCTTAGTTCAACACTAAGCCTAAGACACCCCAGGGAGCTTCACTTAAAACAGTCATACTAGACTGCAGAGTGCTGGGTTCTGCTGTGAGTTACATTGATTCACCTGGGCTCTAGCCTACAGGTTCTTCACTGAGGTGGGACGAGGGTGTGGCCTCCACAGTACCAGGGAGCCTTAGGGAAGGAAAGGTGTTGGAAGTCCAGTGGGAAGGGAAACTGTGCTTTAACTCTGGGATGTGGCTCTCGCACCACTTTGTGTTACTTTTTGGAAGGTGTGTCATTAGTGAACGGCAGAGTTGGGAGAGCAGACAGTAAGCTGGGGTTTGGCCCTTATCTGTTCCCTTCTGTGGCTGCTCTTGCTATTTCCTGGCTGGGGTTTGAACAGAGGCTCATGAACTGAAGCTTCCATGTTAGCATCGGTTTATCTGCTAAAAGCCCTTCCTCTAGACCTCGACATTTTAAGTATAAGTCTCATGACTGATATTTTCCTCTGCGTTTTATTTTATGTCTAGTACAAAGGTCATCTTAATAAATATTAGATCTATAGTTTTGGCTGATTAGCTGACAAACAAGTTACAAGTATAGTTTACCAGGTCAACTCTTCCCCTGAACTCTTAAGGGATGGGGATGCCTCAGATGTTATAAGGCAATCAAAATGCCTGTAAATCTGGACTGACAATTTTATTCATTGTCTAGTTTTAGTAAAATGCCCCTCATTAACATGGATGGCTTGCTATCCGATGGCTTCCTTTATCAGAAAAAGCTATGTTAAGTACTTCAGTCTATTCTTAACCACAGGACAAACAAATCACTATGGAGACATATGAATATTCATGGAAAGTTCAGAGAGATGAGAAAACGCAGAGGCACAGAGGGTAGTGAGAAACGACACCAGAGGAAAGAATCATCTGTAGGGATAGAGTCAAAGGTAAGCGGTAGGTGAGGATGCTTTTCCTCTGCTCACATTCTTTTCCTTTCCATCCACGGGGGAACATCTTTTCAGAGCAGGCACAAAGCTTTCTTGCCCTATTTTCAGCAAAGATGTTTCCTGCCAGCTCAGTACCAGGGTCATCAGAACAGAGCCTGTCTGATGAAACAGGACTCTGCTGTTTGGATAGATTATATTAACTACAAACATATGCTACCTGCGAAGAGTTTCTTAGAGGACAGCCTAAGGCATCTCCCCTTTGAACATTTTTACTTTGCATTCAAACTGCTTTCTGATCTGTTTTTTTTTTTAATTTTTTAAATATCTCACAATTCCCTTATTACTGGAAGCCAGAGATAGCAATCTCATTCTGGAACTGCGTGTGTCCTTTCTCTGGTTTCTGGTTATCACTGTTTTTACTCCACGGGTGAATCCGCTGCCTAGAAAACCATGTGCTCAGCTTCCGCTTCCTCCTCCTCCACTGATTCTGAAACCTCTCCGTTTGCCACAGGGACAGAGAAGAGATGCTGGCAACATTTTCCAGTTCTTCCACAGTTTACCTCTGTTTCTAGAAAAGTTCTGAAGCGTAACTTCTGAAGTTTGTTCCCTTCCTGGCAGTTATTTTTTTGTCCATAGGGAAAGTGAACAGGAACTGGGAGGTTAGCAAATTGCATATCGTAGAGTGTCTTTTCATAAGGACCCTAATTGGAATTTTTTTCAGAGTTTTCCATTATCAAGGTGTTGGCGGTAGTGAGAAAAAGGTGCCAGGCAAATGCCTTTAAAATTGCTTTGGGCTCTGTATGATTTTAATGAAAACAGTACAATATAAGGCCCCGTGTAGGTGAAAAAGAATTATGTGTGTGCATTTGTGTGTGTGTGTGTGTAGTCATGATAAATATGGATACATGTGTAGGTGTATGTATGTATGACATGCGTGTATAGGTCAGAGGACAATGTTAGTGTTGGTCCTCAGATACCTTCTACTTTTTATTTGAGATAGTGTCTCTCTTGGCCTGGAACTTCCCCATGTAGACCAGGCTAGCTGGCCTGAGAGCTTCTGGGGTTCTATCCCTCTCTGCATTCCATGTCACTACGACTGAGGTTACAGGCACATGCTGTCATGCCTAGCTTTTTATGTGGATTCTAGAGATCCAAATTCAGGTAGCCATGCTTGTGAGGCAAGCACTTTACCTATTGAGCTACCTTTCAACCCCACCCCCCAAAACTGTATAACATTGCATCCAAATCCAATGTGTGAAGATTTTTTTTTCAGCATCCCCTAAACAATCTAGAACAGCACAATATTTATATTTTATTAGGTACTGTGAGTAGTCTAGAGATGTCTAGCAGTAGAAGAGAGTGTGATGGCTAATCCGAGCACTCAACTCGACTGGATCTAGAATCACCCAGAAGACATATCCTTGGGGTATCTGGGCAGGTATTTGTAGCACGAATCTTAAAAGGTCTTATTAATAAAAACAAAACCAGAGCCAGGTATTGGGGTGAATGTTGAAAGATCAGAGAAACAGAACAAGGCACAGCCAACCTCACCTCACCAATTCTTCACCAAATCTCGTTTCCTCAAACTGGAAGCCTCTGTATTCTCATCTGGAATGAATCTCAGCTGAACTGCTGCTCAAAAGCCTAAAAGCTTAACCCGGCCTAGTTTCTGGTCCTCACACCTTATATATTTTTCTGCTTGCTGCCATCACTTCCTGGGATTAAAGGCATGTGTCACCATGCCTGGATGTTTCCAGTGTGGCTTTGAACTCACAGAGATTCAGACGGATCTCTACCTCTGGAATGCTAGGATTAAAGGCGTGTGTGCCACCATTTTCTGGCCTCTATATCTAGTGGCTGTTCTGTTCTCTGACCCCAGATAAGTTTATTAGGGTGCAGAATATGTTGGGGGAACACAATATCACCACAAGTATTTTCAGAGAATTTTAACCAAGCAGAGAAGACCTACCCTGAATGTAGGTGGCTCTGTGCCAGAGGCTGGGGTCCCAGACTAAATAAAAAGGGAAAAGTGAAAAGTGAAAGGTGAGCTGAATTTCGACTTTTTCTTTCTCTGCTCCTGGTTGGTGCCATGAACCAAGCTGGTCCTGTGGCTGTGCCTTCCTTGCCATATTGCCAGCATCCCTCGGAACGACGAGGCAAAACAAACACATCCTCCTGTAAGTTGCTTCCTTGTCAAGTTTGGTTGCATCCACAAGGAACACTAATGAATACAGAAAATTGGTGCTGAGAGTGAGACTGTTTCTGTAACTACTTGAATGTGGCCTTTGGAATTGCTTAGCAGGAGAAATTTATGAGAGTTTGTTTCTTAGCCTGGAGAAACTCTAGACTGATAAGAAGACCTTGATGGACACTTGCTCAACTATGTTCATAGCAGTTTTATTCATAATAGCCAGAATCTGGAAACAACCTACATGTCCCTCAACTGAGGAATGGATAAAGAAAATGTAGTACATTTACACAATGAAGTATTACTCAGCTGTGAAAAAAAATGACATCATGAGATTTGTAGGCAAGTGAATGGAAGTAGAAAAAATCATCTAGAGTGAGATAACACAGACCCAGAAAGACAAAGTACGTAGTCACTTATAAGTGGATATTAGCTGATAAGTAAAGGATTATCATGGTACAATCCACAGACCTACCCAGAGAGGCTAAGTGACAAGGAAGGCTCAAGGTGGGAGTACATGGATCTCTCTGGGAAGGGGAAATAGAATAGATTTTGTAGGTGGACTAGGGGCAGGTGGGGATGGGAACAGGAGGGATCATGTCAGGGGGATGGAGTGAGAGAATACTGGGAGAGACTACTGGAATTGGGGGGCGTTTGGGGGCAATGTGGAAACCTAGTACAATGGAAACTCCCTAGAATCTGAGGGTTACCCTAGTGAAGAGTCCTAATAAAGAGGGATACAGAGCCTAAACCAGACATTTTCTATATTCAGGCAAGGCCTCCAGTGGTGGTACTGTGATATCAATCCAGTCATAAAACCTTTGACTTATAGTTTGTGCTGCCTTCAATACATGCTGGTAAAGGTGGCCCAGAACTTGTGGGAGTGGCCAACCAATGATTAGTCTGACATGAGATGCATACCACAAGAGGGAGCCTATGCCTGATACTGTGTTGATAGCTAGGAACCAGAGGTTAGAGAGCCCAGAGACCCAGGATAGAACCAAACAAGACTGGCAAAAAAAAAAAAAAAAAAAAAATCAATGCAATGATTCTTAATGATATTTTGCTATACTCATAGATTGGTACTTAGCACAATTGTCATCAGAGAGACTTCATCTAGCAACTGATGGGACCAGATGCAGAGACCCACAGCCAAACACTAGGCAGAACTTGGGGAACTCCTAGCAAGAGAGGGAGGAAGGAACGTAGGAGCCAGAGGGGTCAAGGACTCCACAAGAATACAGTCCACACAATCAACTAACCAGGGCTCATAGGGGCTCACAGAGACTGAAGTGACAATCAGGGAGTCTGTAGGGGTCTGACCTAGGTTCTCTGCATATGTTTTATGGTTATGTACCTTGATGTTCTTGTGAGACCCCCAACAGTGGGAGTGGGAACGTCTCTGACTCTTTTGCCTGTTCTTAGTTCCCTTTTCCTCCTACTGGTTTACCTCCTCCAGCCTTGATATGAAAGAAGGTGTCTAGTCTTATTGTAACTTGTTAAGCTGTGTTTGGTTGCTATCCCTGGGAGGCCTGTTCTTTTCTGAAGGGAAACAGAGGAGGAGTGGATCTGGGGAAGAAGGGAGGTGGGGAGGGCCTGGGAGGAGAGGAGGGAGGGGAAACTGCAGTTAGGATGTAATATATGAGAGAAGAATAATAAATTAAGAAAAGACGAGCTTGATGGTGGGAATATGGAGGAATAGAATGCCAATAAATTATCACAGAATGTGCTAATGAGATCTAAAAGGAGAATGAGAACTCTCTTGGAACTGGACCAAAGGTCCTTCCTGTTACATTTTTGGCAAGAAATCTGGCTGCATTATTTCCATGTCTTGAAAATTTGAGGGAGCACGGATTGAAAAGACACAGGTTAGTTTGTTTTGTTTGGTGGAGAAAATTCATGACAGGATAGCATTCAGGCTGTGGTATGGTCACTGTCTACTGCCCTTTTTCCTAGTTAATAGTGAAAGAGAGCAGCAACATATGACGCATGTGTAGTTTTGGGAAGAAAAGAGTGTTAGGTGAGTTAAAAGTTAGGATAAGAAGAGTACAGAGAAAGCATCTATAATTGTTAATAATGTTATTAAAATAAATAGTTGTATTTGTACTGGTGACCATTGGAGGAAAGGTTCCTTAAGGGCAACACTACTCTTGAAGTGTCTGGTTTATACAAATGCAGATTAATTTGAAAGGAGAATGAAAGAATGCTATTGAAGGGGTTTCCTACTCAAAAACAATCATCGAGGATAGTGTTTTCTCAGGCTCACAGTCTCTGGGGTGCACAGAGGCACAGAGGTAGAGGGGCAAGGCTATATTTAAAATCGATGGCAGAATTCAGTAGTGCCATTTGTATACTACTGGTTTTGAAGTCATGCAAAAATGCAAGAATTACAGCCATGGAACCAAGGTTCCAGAAAGCCACTGAGGGAGGCCATGGCCTCTATGGCAGGATGGGATGCTCTACACGACAGCCCTGAGAGGCCTTAAGCTGTACAGATGAAGCACACATTGCAGTGGAGACTCCAGGATGTTGCAGATCTGGGACCAGTCAATGTGCTGTAGGCAGCGGAACTTGTTACATGGGATTTGATTTATATTACATTGATTTGAATTATAAGGTAATTTGAACCCAGCTCTTTCTACCCAAAGCCCTAGATGTCTGACACACAGCTGTGGGACTTGGTGTTTGCCCTGCTGGGGTTCCATTTTGCCTTCTTCTGATATTTTCTTGCTCTTCCCCCGTTCTTCTCTTTGTGAATGGGAATGTTAACTCTGTGCCACTGTATGTTGGAAGTATGTCATTTAGTTTTCGTTTTTATAGGGGCTGTCTTAGTCAGGGTTTCTATGGTTGTGAATAGATGCTGTGACCACAGCAGCTCTTATAAGGAAACATTTAATTGGGGGCTGGATTACAGTTCAGAGGTTTAGACTTTCACCATCATGGTGGGAACCAGAGGGGCACGCAGGCAGACATGGTGCTGGAGAGGTAGCTGAGAGTTCTATATCCAGATTGGCAGACAGCAGGAAGAGAGAGTGACCTTCTGAAACCTCAAAGCCTACCCCCACATCTGCTCCAACAAGGCCATACCTCCTAACAATGCCACCCCTGATGGGCCTATGGGGGCCATTTTTATTCAAACCACCAAAAGGGGCCGATAGCTAATGGATTTTTGTGAGTCTCAGAGGCACTTTGGATATTTGAAACTATTGCGATGATTGAAACTCTTAACATCACAGGGACTTTTAAAACTGGAATAAATGCATTTTGTATCATGAGACAGCCATGCATTTATGAGTGCCAAGGGTGGAACATTACGACTTAAAGTGTTATGTTTTGGGTATAAAGCTGACAAGGCATGGACTTGTGATGGTTAACCTCCATTGACAGTCTGACTTGATTTGGAATCACTTAGGAGACACAGCTCTGGGGGAATGTGTGGGGATGTTTCCAGAGAGGTTTAAGAGTAGAGGAAGTACCCTGAATGTGGGCAGCACTATTAACCACCCCCCATCCTCTTCCTTTCAGGCAGCCATGCTCTTAACTGCTGAGCTATCTCTCTCCAAGGTAAGAACCTTGGGCAACCAGGGTCATATCCTGTTTTATACCATCATGCATCACTAGGATACCTATGCTATGAAGTACAGTGTAGGTGGTACACAAAGAGTTGTTCATGCTGTATTATTCAAGGATTAATGGGAAGGAAAAAGTTTCTTCAGTATTAATGTAATTAAAATATTTTGACCCATAATTTTTGAGTCTGTAGCCATGAAACTGGTAAGTACAGACTGTATTTATTCAGCACAATCTGAGAAGAGACGTTGTACAGTTCAAAGAAAAGAGCGTCTAGAAACCTGGTTTGTTTTCTTGGAGAAATCTTGTTTCACTTTCACTGTGACCTCCGATACAGAAGAGCTAACAATTAATGCCTCTCTCAGCCTGTCATCATCTCCTTTTCTTGGTGTGGGTTGATGGAGGTGACACCTTGCTGGAGAGAATTCATGTCCAGAAGCATTTGAGAGGTAAGTGGCTCATAGCCCGGAAGCCCTATTTACCAGACCGGTGAAGACAGGCTTTATTCTCATTTGGTTGATCAGCAATTTTTCTCTGCAGCAGAGGTAATTATAGCAAACAGTATTTAGGCAAGAAATAAAAATGGCTTGAGGTGAGGCTGTTAAGACCCTGACAATATCATTTAAGATTTAATAATGACTTTTGGCGCTTTATTATAGAGAAGTACCACGCCGGCCAGCTGACATCAGCATGATCTTGTCCTCATTAGCTTTATGGCTGTCAGGGCCGGGACTTTTAAAGTTTGCCCTTCACCTCCCTGTGAAAGTCCACATACTCATGGTTACATGGAGCATAGAAAAGCATTAACTTCCCAGAAGGTTTAAGTGTTTGGAATATTGGACTCATAGTTTTTCTTTTGAAGCTAGATGTAGAAAAAAAACAAAACAAAACAGGAGAGCTTTGAAGGAGTTGTAACTGAGGCAGGGATGATAAAGTTGAGTATTATCTTAGGAAACAATGATTAGAAACTCATACAAAAATAAATCATGATCTACAGGATAACTGGATCCTAAAAACTCTTATGATTTTTAGTAAAACATAATCCTGAAACTAATTTTGTTTTTGTACACTAGAAGTATATTCATATTTATGAAAAGTTGGTTTAAACTATGTAAGAATATTATTTTCCTTTAGCATGAGGACTTTCACTTTTAAGTATTAAGATATTTCTGAAATGTTGCCTAAGTTCTGTGTTAATAAATGCTAGACAATTTAACCAAGTTTTCTTTTTCTTTTCTTTTTTTTTTCTGGTCCTCTTCTCTACTTGTAGGAAAGAATTTACTGTTACGCCATCTGTAAGATGCCAGTCAACAGTTTGGAAATGTGATTGGCAATTTTTGTCCCCCGAACAGGAAGCAGAACTCACTATGGAAACCACATCCATGATGACAGAAGAGCTACAACAAAACAGCAGGGCACACCAATCAAGGATGTGTTGGGAACAGGACAGAAAAGGGGATATATGTGG
>CABHPR010128582.1:3901-28420 GCA_902168415.1 Peromyscus melanophrys | reverse complement strand
AAACAAATATATTTAGTATCCTTCACAAGGGAATAATGGAAATGGAACCTTAAGACAACAACATTATATATAATTAGTATAGCTATAAATAAAAACATAATTAATATAATGATGATATCATTAGAATATACAAGACTATGCTTGTGACACTATTTTGAGAACTTTTTGCATACTGACCTAGGTTATACTCATATATCTACTACAACTAAATATCAATAGTAGATGCTACTATTATTTCTATATGTAATTGCATTTCACTGATTACTTCAAATTGTTAAGGAATTGTGAAAAATGATGGTGCTGTAGATAAAGCTAAATGTGTCAAGTAATACCAAACGACAACCAAAGAACGTAAGTTAGGATGCTATGACATGTCATGGCTCAAAAGACAGAAGAATACATGTCTGATAAGAAAGAGTTAAAAGAATACCAAGTTGATCTTGTTTTTAAAGTTCTTCACTCTTCTTTGAATCTAAATATGTTCTTCAAACACACTTATGTTAAAAACTATATGCCACCTGAGAAGATTTTCAGAGTTGAGTAATTCATGAGGGCTTTGATTTCATCAAGAGATTAATCTCTTTATTTATTATTTTAAATTCTTAACTGGCTAGCACATTAGAAGGTCACATCTAGTTAGGGGAAGTAATCCACTGGATCATGTATTTGCAAGTTGTCTTTCTCCCAGACCATTATTCTCTGTTTCTTATCCTTTTATCACCATTAATGGAATCGCTGTATTATGCCACACATCTGTTTGTCATGATAGCCTGAGTCACCAGAGACATGCCCAGAACTAACAGAATCAAGTTATCATGAACTAAAAACCCAACATCAGTCCTGTAAGGCATTTGTCACAGTGTCACATTCACAGCTACCTGAAGTGACTGAGAAATCACAGTGATTCAGAAGACTAGGGCGCTAAGTAAACTCCTGATGGTTGAAGCAAAGCACAATTCCTATGTAAGAAATCCATCCTGCCAAAGAACACAGCTAGAATATCCTGGACAAGGCAGCCTAAGTTATTACTAAAGGAGCTCTCTTGCATAGATACAGAGGCACTCCAAAATGTCTGAGGACTACTTTTAGCACATTAAAACACTAAAACACACCACTGGCTGGAGATTTAAGAAGTTAATGAGAATTGCAATAGAAGTTGTATTTAGAAGTACATATACCACAGCATGCCTATAAAAGTCCTCACTATGAAAATGGGCCCAAGGTCTATGTTCCATGCATTTAAAGCTCCTATGCTTCCTGTGGTGGGACCATTAGGTTCCCTTTACTCTGTTTTGCTCCCTCCTTAGTTAGCATATCTTTTCCTAAAACTCTGTGCTTCTCCTGTTGTAAGTACATGTCCTTACAATATTGTTTATTCCATGACATAAGAACCTGAAGCAGCTTTGGAGGTTTCTACAGAGCAGCACAATCTTACAATATTAACAGAATCACAAGGAATAGAAGAAGTTACTTAAAAGGCATCTGAGGAAAGTTGGAAACAGTAGAGGTGGTCTTTCCCAGGGAAAGCACACCACTTGATTGTCCAGGGCCAAATGTTCAGCCTTGAAAAAAAAATACAAGTAACGTTATATGGGCTGAGCAGGTTATGGTTCTAAATGTGCATGTATATATTGCATACCTATATACATGCAATAACAAATAATGAAAGAGGAGACCATGAATGTGCATGACAGGGGGGAGGGCTATGTGGGGGGCATTCAAGGGAGGAAAGGGAAAGGAAAATACAATTGTACTATAATCACTTAAAGTTAAAAAATAAAATAATTTATTACAAAGGCTACTGCATTAAACAAGAGTGCTAATGGTTTTAGCTTCAAATTTGATAGGAATTGTAACTATTATAAGATTAAATACCAGGTCTTGTGAGACCAAAATGAGCCATCTTAGAAATAAGACCAAAATATCTTCACCCTAACACTAAGGCCTAAGATTTCTCATTTTAGGTACAGGCCATGAGTTACTAGAATAGGCCATGAGTTACTGAAACCAGTCAGTCCAGATTCCAGATACCAGGAAGTATAAAGGTACAGAGTCACAAGGTAGTCATGAGGTAATGACTGGACTATGGAATGTCCTCTCCCTGATTTTCAGGGTAACTGACCACAGAACTGTCCCAACCTGAGGGCAGCCAATGAGAAATGGTGGTGGGTAACCACTCCCTTAGAAGTAAGATTAAGCCATGATTTCTAGAAAGTCCCTAGAAGCGAGCCAATCAGAATTGTCCCCGTACTAGCACCCCTAAATGATGTAACCTTGTGGTTTTTGCCTTTAAAAACTGAGCTTGCAAGAGGTAGGCACTTCCTCCAGTCTCCACTGTGTTGGATCTGTTGGACAAAGTCCCTGCCTAGGCTTGTATATCCTGAATTAAACCTTGATTTTGCATTCCGGCATGCTCGTCTTTGGTGGTCTCTCAGAGGGTCACAATCTGGGCAAAACAGTCTAAGGGACAAAATTATCGTGATATACATTAAATGATAAGTAAAGTCTACCTAAATATAGAGTACCCAGGGTCTAGGGGCTAGCTATGTCCAGCATGGGATATCTGAGGGAGAAAATCTACATACACTATGCTCTTATGTCTGTTAACTTTATTCTTCTAAGACAAAATGATAGATTCACAACATACCCCCGCAATTGGGCATGTCCGGCCGACATAGACACTTCTGCCTAGCCAGTTCCAGGTCAAAATAGCCATTTCTGGGTCAAAATGTCTCGCATGACTGGGACCCTGTGGCTTTGCCTGGTTGTGTAAAGTGCGCAACGAAAGCATGTGATCTACTCGCGTGCTTGGAGTAGCCACATGAACCTGTGTACACATGCGCCACCCAGCCTTTATAAGCGGGCGCCATATTCCCAGCTTCTCTCTTTATGCACATGTCTGTCTAACAGGCTTGAGCACACCTGTCCCTCTCTCTTATCTTAATAAATCTCTTGTTAGTGGATTCTGTCGTGTTTTTTGACATTTCCTCACAGGGTAAGAGCACCGCCAAATAGCTAATACAAAATTCTATCAGTACAGCTATAGCTCCGTCAGGCATTCAAAGCAGAAACAACTCTAGACATACCAAGCTCTATATCCATTTACTTTATTTCTCTGGGATGAAATCCTGTCTCCATAACTACAGTTCCATCCAGTTCCCTACCTCATATTCCTGCTAAGGACTAAACTATGCTTTCAGACTCATCGTTGTCCTCTGTATCCTCTTTCTCCATCTCTGCTGCTCTCTATTCCTGGCATTCAGAAGACTCTACCCAAGATCTGCTTACCCTTTACAGAACCTCTGTTGTCCTTTCTTCTCTCTTGCTATGCCTTTCTGTCTTTTTCTACAGAAAATCCCTGCCATTTCTTTCCCTGGGCATGTGGTTCTCTGCCTCCTCAGGAATGTTATTCTACTTTTCACCTTGATATGCAAAAACATCTTTTGTTCTCAGTCAGTTGCTCTGCAGAGCCACTAGGCCTCGATTGTCTGAGCTTCATTTGTTTTTTGTTCATTGTTCATTGTTCATTGATTGTCTGCACAAGAAACAAAGGTATGTGTCTTTGCCAGCTTGTCTTTGCTTGTGACCTTACTCAGGTACTACCTCCAGCAGGGAAGTTACCTAGAAGTTCAGCAGGTCTGAAAATATTTGGCCACATAAGAATTTCATAGTAGAAGACAGCTGGAATATTAAAGGCTGGATAGCACCAAATATTCATAATAAATAGCTTGTCTCTGGACAGACCCCTGGCAAGTCAAGGTATAGCTTTAACACACAGCTGAATCTCTATGATATATTCCTGCAGCCCACAAGACCTAAGTATCATCATCAGAAGGGCTACAGAGGGGATCATATCAACCAACTTGTTAAGCCTTATCCATATTTGATGTAGAAAACATTGCTATAGGATACCCTGGGATTCTGTGCTATAACACAAAAATCTTAGTTACCTTTCAATTCACTTCTGACTCCATTCATGTCCCAAGCTATCAACAAGCTGACAGGTTCAAATATGTGTAGTATGATTGCTTCTCTTCTTTGAACCACACTTATAGTACTCTCAAGCACAACATTTATTATGATGGGTGACCTTTGAGACCCTACCTTAAAAACCATGTTTCAAAGTATATCTTTTTAAAAATATATAGAGAGAACTTGGTAAATTGTTTTAAATTATTGTCTATCATCTTGCCTATATTTAACTATTTATAAGCAGTCTTTTATTTTCTTTATTCATTAATATATAACAAGTAGCTCTTCTTTTTCATAGACCTGGCATTTATATGCCTGTATCAGTCTCAATCTTTGTTCTAAATCTGGTCCTAATAATTAGCATCATTGTTGATCAGTAACAGTTTATAACTATTGTTCAGCCAAATGATTTCCCATTGATTAATAGAAATTCACCGCTGATTAGAATTAAAAGTGCTGTGCCTACGTAATTCATGCATTAAAAATGTAGTTCAATGCACTATTTTGCATCAGTTGCAAATTTCTGATTTCAATTTCTCCATTTCATCTAAAGTAACCAGGCATTACAAGGACACACCAGGATTGTTATAGTAAAGTTAATGGTTCATTGTCAAAACAGTTCTCAGAGAACAAACTTTCGAAGATAAATGGGACCCACCATACATACTATATTCTAAGTACTTGAGAATTTCATCAGTTAGTGACTGGAACCACACCCTTCATAAAATTTCCATGCCCACAACTGTGTGTGCACTGTATGTCTCCAATTTAACTTAAGAGCAAATGGTTTATCACAGTAGTTTTCCAAGAATACCAACTCTTCTATTAAAGCATTTGTGGGAGTTAGGTAAGAAGAATTTAGTGCTTAATGCTTTATCCCCCCTTTTCCATCTGAAGGAAATCCAAGGTTATTTAGAATATCAAAGTATCTTAAGTTTTCTGTTTGATCATCAATCCTTAAAACCTAGAATTATAACATAAACAGACTGTTAAGAAAGAAGTATGTACAATCGGGAAAAAAGATATTCTTTATATGAAATGTGCCCAGAGGCTGAGAATCCACCTACAAAGCAAAGAGGAAGATGTAATAAATGTAGTCATAAACATTACATCTTTCATAAAAGTTAACTGAAGAGGGAACATAGACCCAACTGTAGATCCAAATCTCATAAACTTTCTAGAAAGTAACACAGGCTATATTCTAGATGACCTTGGTTGTAGCCATGGTTCTTTATATCCAGCTCTAAAGGCATGGTCTGTGAAAAAAAATAGTTGAGTAGCTATGCTCTATTAAATTTTAAAACATTTTCTACTAAATAAATTGTCCAGAAAATTAAAAGAAGAGTCACAGACTAAAAATACTATTTGCAAAAGATATATCTGATAAAGGAATCACCTGTGATATTCAAAAGTTTCTTAAACTCAACCGTAAGAACAAAATTTGATTAAAAATAAAATACTCAAAGAACCAAAGTTATCTCAGCAAAGTGGGTGGGCAGACAGCAAACAAGCTTCTAAAAGGATGTTCCAACTGCCAGGCTATTAGAGAAGTAGAGGAAAATGACCATGAAACACATATACTTGCCTAATACAATTGGAAAATTCCAGAACATGAGCGTCAAATGCTAGACAGGATGGAGACACCAGGAATACCAATACTCCTAGTTGGCTGTGGAGCAACAAGGAGACTCAGTGTGAAATGGTAGTACCTCATTGGAAGATATTCTGTAATTTTCATACAAAACTGAATAGTATCACCCAATACAGTAGTCATACTGGGTTGTTTACTGTTTATATAAGCTCATATTTATCTAAGGGAGGTGAAACTTATACTCACTCAGCAAATGATCCACCCTCAAGTATTTCTAATAGTTTTACTAATAATTGTAAAAAGCTTAGAGGCCACGATGTACTTTTGTAATGAATAAATGAACTGTGGTATCTCTAAATAAAAAAGCAGTTATTAGTTAAAAGAAACAAGTCATGAAGTCAAGAAGCAATATAGAATAAACTTAAGTGCATATTATTAAATGAAAAAAATCTAAAAAGACTACAATATGCTATAATTTAATGTATATATCATTTGGAAAAGACAATGATATCAAAGTATGAGAAAATATGCATGTGAATTTTTACCAGGAGCCAGCAGAATATAAAAGTAAATATGGTTCAAAGGATTGTTAAATAATGCAATACTAAGTATGGTATTATAATGCTGAACACATCATTATACATTTATCAAAATCAATAGAATGTATAAAAACAACAACTATAATGTCAGTGCTATCTCAATGAAATTCATGAATAATTTGAAAAAATGCAGTACTCTAGTATGAATCTCTCTATCTCTCTTTCCTCTTTCCCTCTCTTCCTCCTCCCTCTCTTTCTTTCTCCCTGTGCATATACATATATTAGCTATTTGGGAACCCTGTAATTTCCATCTGAATTTTTTTGTGAACAAAACTTTCTTTTAGACAGTAAAATTCTACTAAATAAGCTTAAAGCTTGTGAAAAAGAATGTTCAGCAGAATAATGTCTTTGTATTAGATCTCTTCAGCACTAGTCAGGAACATCTAACTGTCTGTGCTCTGTGCCACCCAGGTGTCTGGTCACCTTAAACTAATGACTATTGCTTCAAATTCTTTCACAGCATGGCCTGCATCATGAAACTGTATTTTTGACAATTTTCTGCCATGAGAACTAAACCTGAAAGTTATGAAATGTACCAAGTTTCTTGAATAATGTAATAAAATTCAGTAACTTGAAGATATGCCATAAAGGAAGTGGATTCTCATTCTGATACTAATGTTAATGTGCTTTTGGAATGATTGGCAAAATAAATATCTCCAGGGATAACTTCAGAGATAATAGGAAAGAAAAACCTAGTCAAAGAAAAGTTGGCAGTCTCAAAACATACATTGTGGAAGAATCTATACCTAAAGAGAAAAAAGTATTTTTCAATGGTTAATAATTTGTGAAAGTTAAATTTTGTAGAAATTAGGATATAATTTAAGAAAAAGGTAAAATACACAGTTTTAAGGCCACATAATGAATTAACACAGCACTTGCTATTGGAACTTATTTGACATTAGTATAAAAGCTATTACAAACAGTCAGGATTCAGAGCATAGAGCAGTGATGAGCATGACCTAATCTGCAGGTATAAAGACTTCTCTTTAGCACCAGAAACTCATGAAGCAATGTCCAAAGAGCATAAAGGAAACTCTGTTGTGAACTCTGAGTATGCAGGAAGTAGTACTTATAATTATTTGCATTAGTAATATATATTGTTATATAAGAATATAGTAACATTTCTTTAATGTTCTAGATATTTAAAAGATGATTCATGATAAAAATCCCATGGAAAGGATAATATTTAGAATTTTGATAGTGATCTAAATATTCACAAAATTAGGTAATTATTATAAAGAAATGCTCATTCTAGCTCTAAGTAAAAGTTTTAATGTGATAATACAACCTCAGTTATATACCAGGAGAAGTGGACTGATGTCCTCTGTGAAAAGTTTCTTCACACTTCAGAAATATGGAGGAGAAACACATTTACTTTTTTTCTGTTTCATTTCTTCTCTGGATGTGAATGTGGTAGCTGGGTTTTCTTGAGCTGTCTGCTTTCAGACTGAGGGCAAGACATGTACTAGTTCTATATTACCTCCCTGGAATTAATGTTTTTATTAATGGATTTTGATACTGCATCACCATTCAGTTTCTAATTATAGAGTTCAAATTTTCCTACCACTTTAAGGCCATTTGAGTGAGATGGGTCAGCAGTAGAGAGGGGATATTTTTCACCAACTCTTTGATGTGGTAGCCTTCCTAAAATCTACTCCTTGATAGTATGTGATGTGGAAGGATTAGTATATATAAACAGACTGTATAAAATATACCCCTAAGTATGACATTGTTAGTAAAGTTGCCAATTTCTTATTTCTCTGAAAATGTAAGAGAACTAGTGTGAAATATGTAAGTAATATTTGCTCTCTTCAGGCACTGTGACAAAAATTCCAGAACACAATGGTCACTTTGAGATAAGGAAAGAGAAGTAGAAGAATATATTCATTCATTAATTAATTTTTTTCATGTCAGTAACTAGCATTAGTGGATGCAATTTATGAAGTAAAACAACAACAACAACAAAATCCCCACAGGTTTACATTTTGACTTAAGCTACAAAAATAACAGGCATCACTGTAGCTGGAGATTTCTCCAGTCCTACCAGGGCTCACAGCCACTCAGACCCAAGTAAACACACAGAGATTTTTAATTATTTATAAACTATATGGCCATGGCAGGCTTCTTGCTATCTAGTTCTTATATCTTAAATTAACCCATTTCTATTAATCTACAAGTTGCCACGAGGCTTGTGGCTTACCTGTACTTTACATGTTGCTTCTCATGGAGGAGGTGGCTGGCAGGGTCTCCTCACTCAGCCTTCTACCTCCCAGAATTCTCCTCTCTCCTGTTACACCTATACTATACTTCCTGCCTGGCTATGGGCCAATCAGCATTTTATTTATCAATCAATCAGAGCAACACATTCACAGCATACAGAAAGGCATCCCTAGCACATCACTTTTAAGAGAAGATTGATTGTAAGTTATGTAGAGTAATGCACACATACACACACACACACACACACACACACACACACACACACACATAGATACATACAAAGCAGAACTCATCTTAAAATGGAGAAGTTATATTGATAAAAGAACTATGCAGAATTTCTCCTGATAGGATAAATTATGTAATATAAACATACATGATACATATAATTATATAGAAGCTAACTATCTCATATGTTAATATGTTTGTTTTAAAGCAAAAATTCACAAAGAATATCAAAACTGGGAAGCCCATTTCTTAAATTTTACATAAGATTTGAGTAAACAATATTTTGTAGGTTGTCTTATACATATTATATATTGAATATTGGGTACAGTAGACTGTGCATATGAATATATAGTACACACAGTCTATCATGCAAAGTTTACTTGGCATAAGAATACACAGCGTATGTACTATATCAGTTTTCTGGGTATATGAATGCATAGTATGCATAGTTTGTCATCTATCATCTACTATGCATATGAAATTTCTTAGTGATTTTTCAGTGCCCTTATGGAAAAGTTTAATGGAAACAATTGTTTGCAGTTAAAATGCTAGCAAATGCTAAGATGGCACTGAATATTTCCTTAAGAATATACTGAAAACAGAATAAAATCTATCAACAGACTCAGTGTTCTTTTAGCACCATCTCCACTGTAACTTCTGTGAAATCAGCCAATTGCATGACAACTTTACAAGAGCTTGATTGGACAACTGATGCTTTCTGACGCCCGCTGCTCATATCACAGTGCAGCTAAGACCTAGTTGATTGTAAACGCAGAAACTATAGCCAGAATGTGGTCACATAAAGGTTCTGTTTTCGCTGGTTCACTCAATATCCTGGCACTTGTCTGATGTCCCATCTTGAGAGAATCCAAAGTACAAACTCACAAGACAATAAAGAAAATTTTCTATCACATTTTTCACCATTTCAGTAGGAGTGTGGGCCTAGTTTATGCATGTTATGAAATATAGTATCCAAAAGTTAGGCTTCGTAAATCCATTCTGAATCATTTAATTTGTTGTATTTTTTTTTGAGCACCTACTAACTGCCAGAGGTGGTAATCACTAACAAAACTGACAAGGCCCTGCCATCTAGTGGGAAGACAAATAACAAATACGTAAAGTATAAATTTACATACTATTAAGTGCTAAGACTTTCATGATGCAGTTTTCCATGTAGAAGCATCCAATGTCACTTGAACAAAATCAATTTTTTCTTTCTTAGAGAGACTTGAATATTAAGTGTTCTACAAATGTTTTATCAAGAATACTTTATTGCTCCACTTAGCTATAATTGACAAAAATATACTGTTAAGAGAATAGGAACTAAACGCGGTTTGCCCAGAGGTGGTCATCTAAACAGGCAGCCATGTTCCTGAAGTGGACCTTCTCCTACAAGAAGACAGAACTAGTAAAGAAATAAACCAAAAATTTATTTTACATACATAGATACAGCTAACAGATGTATTATTATCATCTTTGAAAAAATAAGCTAGCCATCTATAGTTAGGATTTGTAGATAAATGTGAAATGGTGAAGTGTTAAAACATAACCAATACTTGAATAAGACCCACATTTCAATGAAACAATTTAAAATATATTATATTCACTATCCAACATAAATTTTAAACAAATAATATTTGAATGACTTAGGTTTAGACTAAATACTATTATTTTTCACTTGCATAATAAACTAAAATACAGTGTAATTAGTCACTTCCCCCCAGTTTTTCACAAGTTTCAATACCAATGCCTGAATATACTCCCTTTAGAATTTTGGGATTTTCCAGTCTTACTGAATCGTCGTCTGATTCACATTTTAAATACTTTCATTGTATTCAGTCATAGGAAACCCGTTATGCACAACACATATAAATATTTATGTGACCGCAAATTACACTCTTCTAATATGTATTAAAAATAAATTCCGACGACTAATTTATAATGATCAAAATTTAATCTGGACCCTATCTGGAAATGCACTGTCCAAATTAGCCAGAGAATCAGGTAGGCGATCTTCATTCTCTTGTCCTCCAGTTTCAACCCCCTGGTGTTATAGCCGGCTTTGTAGCTGACTGCTTGCTATGGCCAGCCCCTCTGTACTCTCTTACCCAACTCTATGATCTTCTCTTACAGCATTCTTCCCTCACCATCCCTTTGTCTCAGTTGCCATTCTGTCCTGAGAATCAAGTAGGAGAATCACTTCACTTTCCTTCCCATCCTCCAATTCTAGTTCCCCAGTCTTATCTCCAGCTTTGTAACTACTTATAGGGCCTGTCTTCACTCCTTTCCTGAAGGCCCCAGGGAATTCAAAGATCCACATGATAGACCCCACTTCCTTTCCTCCTGTGGACCCTCTCAGCCCCTGCCCTTTTAGCCAATACTCATTTCTTCTTGTCATTTTCCAATATCCACAGCCACCACAGTTTCCTGAGAACCAGAGAAGGAAACAGAAAGCAAGGAATGGAACATCCACCCTACAAACACAAGACCAGATACCAGCACCTAGAATGACAAGCATCATGTTTATTTCTGCTCTATTCATAATATCCAGAAATTAAAAACAGATTAGATGTCTATAAATGGAAGAATGGATAAAAAAAATGTAGTACATTTACACAATGGAATATTACTCAGCTGTTTAAAAAAATAAAATCATGAAATTTGCAGGTAAATGGATGGAGCTAGAAAAAATTTACCACAAGTGAGGAAACCCAGACTACAAAAGACAAATGGGGTATGTATTCTCTTATATGTGGATGTTAGATTTTAATTCTTTGTTAAGCAGGCTACAATCCCTATTACCACAGAGGCTAGTTATAGAGCAAGGGACTACATATGGAGAGTTAGATTTCCATAGAAAGGGAAATGCCTTTTGGTGTTCTGAGAAAAGAAAGAAAAGGTGTGGATTTGGGTGGGTGGGGAGGTGGGGAGAATCTAGGAGAACTTGCGGGTGTGGAAACTGTGATTAGACTATATTGTATGAAAAGAAAATCTTGTTTTAAATAAAAAAAATCATCTCAACAACTTAATAAAAAGGACTAAAACAAAGTTGGCAGTTATTGTTGAACATAAATTATTAATTTTGATTTAAAATTTTTAATTGGAAAACTACTCACAAATGTTAGAAAACATGAAACATAAATCTACAATAATTCTAAAATTACCTACCATTCATGTTTTATATTAAGAATGAACAGTAAATTTCACAAGTATATATTTTTATTGTCCTTCCAAAGCATTTTGCCAATTGGGATCTAGACTTCTAGGGAAGAGGCAGTAATAGGAAGTCTGCTGCATTTATTCCATTATTTCTGTTGTTAATTGCTTAAAAAGCCAAAAAGCAGAAGTGATCACGAAATCTGTTTTCCTCCTATCTAGAGTAAGGATTCATTTCCTCATCTTCAATATACATCTTATTTACTTAATGGCTTGGAACTTGGGCAAGGCATTTATAGAGATTCAGAAGCAATAAAAAATAAATTTGTCAGTGCTGTGTAGTAGGATTAGCAACTTTGAAGTGAAGAGATGTGTTTCTCCATGGTAGCCACCCAAGATACATTGTACTTCCAATGTTAACTACCAAGTCATATCTTCAGTTTCTACTCTGATGCCAGAGTTTCATTCCTCTGCTTTCCTTTGTGTTCCACCAATTTCAGATTTAACCAAGTTTCCTTTTCTGTGACTATTAGAGAAGAGAAGGGGATTTTTAACTTTCAAATGAATGTCCCTTTCCCAAAACAGATTATTTGTGAGGTTATCATATGTAGCAGATTCACCCTCATTCTCCCACCTAATATTCACAAACAATTAAGAATAACTCTATTACTTGGAAGTATGTACAGTTATGAAATGTAGCATTTCATGTTAGAGGTATTCCTGTAGACCAAGAGAACACCAAGCACAGAAATAGAAAATAAGGAGTGGAGTCAGGCTGAGAACTACTCTCTTCCTCAGAGATTCATCTGAGAGAACCAGAAATGTCAGAACCCTTCTAAATGCAAGTTATTTGCAAAATCACTGTTCTGTCTAGTAGCGTTAGTTACCTTCTTATGTTTAGAGATCTAGGATGATTGAAATGATTTTGCAGTAATAGACTAAAAATAGCATTCATAATAAAGTTCTGCATATATGAACTGTTTCCTTACAATAGATTCTCAGTTGTGGAGTGACAGGTTCAAATGGCTTAATTTGTTCATTTCACTTGAGAGTTATGTAGTACTAAAATATCTTCTGAAAAGTATTATCTTACATTTATATAAACAAGTTGTAAACATGTGTGTTTTGATATAATAAACTATCAGTTTAGTTAAGAAAATCAATATTAAATTAACCTATCACCTTACAACAAAAAATTCTATGCTGATTCTAAGAACCATCTTGTTTTATTTATAGAATAAAAGTAATACATATAATACCAGAGACCTTTCCTCTCTCTCTGTTCCCCCCAGACCAACCCCGGTCTTAACTCTAGTGCTGCTATAGAACACCAGTTCTAACCTTCCATCCCCACTTCCTACATCTCCTGAGGATCCCACAGACCATCCCCTCTTAACCTCCCTCCTTCCATTTTAGCTTTGTCCCAGACCCCAACTTGAGCAAGTACTCTCTGCCACTCCAAGGCCTGCTCCTTGCAGGGTGACAAGTAGGCTGAAGGCAGACCTATACCTGTCCTACTACTCCTGAGATTCAATACCCCTAGTTGTTGCTAATAAAACAGTGATTGGCCAGTGGCTAGGAAGGAAGTATAGGCGGGACTAACAGAGAGAATAAAAAGAACAGGAAGGTGGAGGGAGACCCTGCCAGCCACCACCAGGACAAGCAGCATGTAAAGATGCGGGTAAGCCACGAGCCATGTGGCAAGGTATAGATTTATAGAAATGGATTAATTTAAGATATAAGGACAGTTAGCAAGAAGCCTGCCACGGCCATACAGTTTGTAAGCATTATAAGTCTCTGTGTTTACTTGGTTGGGTCTGAGCGGCTGTGGGACTGGCAGGTGAAAGAGATTTATCCTGACCGTGGGCCAGGCAGGAAAACTCTAGCTACACCTAGTCTCATCCCAAGCTCTGTAGCTAAAATTCTGCTGTGTTCTACCTTTCTGCTGTGACCCAATCAGCAATAAATCATGGTGATGTCCTCCAAAATTACTTACCCCAACTCATCCCAGTATCCCAGCCCCCCAATACCAGCAGGTATTCCTTGTGATGCCAGCTGAGCATGCCAGAAAAACAGGCAACACACAGGTATCACATTCTCTGAAAATCTAAAGAGAAAGCAGAAACCAAGGAAAAAAACACCCACCCAACAAAGACAAATCCAGAAATCAATATCTGACCTTTAATCATTCCAAACCCAGATGCCAAGATGCCAGAGTAAATGCAATAAATAATAGTCAGGGTAATATATCTCTAATAGAGAGAGCCCAGATAGCCTACCACAGTAGGCTCTGAATCTTCCAACATCACTGAGGCACAAGAAAATACTCTAAAACAAAAATTATGAATATCATAAGAGTTTTTAAAGAGGAAATGTGTAAATCCCTTAAAGAATTCAGGAAAACACAGACAGTATAAGGAAATAAGTTAAACTGTTCAAGACCTGAACTTGGAAAAGAATAAATAAAGCAAACAAAAACTGAGGGAATTCTGGAAATGAAAATTTAGAATTTTGAACAGCAACTACAGAGGCAAGCTTCACCAACAGAATGCAAGAGGTTAAAGAGAAAATATCGAGTATTGAAGATATTATAGAAGAAATAGACATATTGATATAAAAGAACCCATATTAAATCTAAAATAACTCTGGACACAACACATTCAGGAAATCTGGAACACTATGAAAAGACAAACCTAAGAATAATCGGTATAGAGGAAAGAGAATAAATTCTCCCTAAAGGCCCTGAAAAATGTTTCAACAAAATCATAGAACAAATGGGCTTAAGAAGAAAGCTGGTCTAGTCATTTTAATATCTAAAAAAAAGTAGAGTTCATACCAAAACTAATCAAAAGAGATAGGGAAGAATACTGTACATTCATCAAAGCAAAAAAAAAAAATCTGCCGAGATGACATTTTAGTTCTTAGCATCTGTGCCCCCAACACAGGGGCACCCAAGTTTATAAACAAAACACTACTACAGTTTAAATCGCATATCAACCCTCATACAATGACATTGGGAAACTTCAATACCCTACTCTCACCAATATAGAGATCATCCAGACAAAAATTAAATAGGGAAATACTGGACACAACAGATGTTATAAACCAAATGATCCTAACAGATATTTACAGAATGTTTCACCCAAACACAAAATAATATGCCTTCTCTGAACCTCATGGAATTTTCTCCAAAACTGACCACATACTAGGACACAGATCCAGTCTCAACAGATACAAGAAAACTGAAACAACTTCCAGCATCTTATCAGACCACTATGGATTAAACTTAGATATCAACAACAGAAACAACAGAAAAGCTTAAAACTCATGGAAACTGAAGAATTCTACTGAATGAAAAATGTGTCAACACAAAAATAAAGAAATTAAAGACTTTTTAGAATTCAATGAAAAAGAATACATACCCTACCCAAACTTATGCAACACAATGAAAGCAGTGCTAAGAGAAAAATTCATAGCACTAAGTGCCTATGTGAAAAAGTTGGAGAGGTCTCATACGAGCACAATAACAGCACCTGAAAGATCTAGAACAAAAAGAAATAATCACACCCAGAGGAGTAAATGGCAAGAAAAAAAATCACTTAGGGCTGAAATTAATGGAATAGAAACAAAGAGAATAGTACAAAGAATTAATGAAACAAAGAGTTTGTTCTTTGAGAAAGTAAAAAAAGATAAACAAACCCTTATCCAAACTAAATAAAAGCCAGAAAAAGAATATATAAATTGACCAAATCAGAAACAAAGGGAAGACCTAACAGCAGACATAGAGGAAATCCAGAGAACCAGAAGGACATATTAAAAAAAAAAAAAAAACTGTACTCCACCAAATTGGAAAATCTAAAAGAAATGTATAATTTTTCAATATGCACCACTTATCAAAGTTAAATCAAGATCAGACAAATAATTTAAGTGGAACTATAGTACCTAATGAAATAGAAGTAGTCATAAAAATTCCCTGCCAAAACCTCCCAGGACCAGATGGTTTTAGCACAGAATTCTACTGGATTTCCAAAAAAAAGAGTTAACACCAATACTCCACACATAGTTCCAGAAAAGAGAAACAGAAAAGAACATTACCCAATTCATTTTATAAGTCTACAGTTAACCACAGATACCCAAACCACATAAAGACCCAACAAAGAAAGTGAATTAGAAACCATTTCTCTTTATGAACATTGAGAAAAAATACTCAATAAAATACTTGCAAACCAATTTCAAGAATACACCAAAAGCATCATCTACTAAGGTCAAGTAGGCTTCATCCCAGAGATGTGGGGATGGTTCAATATATGAAAATCAGAACACATAATCCACCATATAAACAGACTGAAACACAAAAACCACATGATCATCTCATTAGGCACAGAAAAGGCCTTTGACAAAATCCAACACTACTTCATGATAAAAGCCCTGGCAAGTTTAGGGATACCAGGGACATACTCAAACATAATAAAAGCAATTTATAGCAAGCCTATAGTAAGCATCAAGTTAAATTGAGAGAAACTAAAGGCAATTCCACTAAACTCAGGAACAAGACAAGTTGTCCACATTTTCCATATCTATTCAATGTAGTACTTGCAGTGTTAGCTAGAGCAATAAGACAACTGAAGGAGATCAAAAAGATACAAACTGTAATGGAAGAAGTCCAAGTATTATTATTTGCAGATGATATGTTACTAAACATAGGTGACCCTAAAAATTCCACCAGGGAGCTCCTACAGCTGATAAATATTTACAGCAAAGTAGCCAGATACAAGATTAACTAAAAAAAAAAAAAAATCAGCAGCCTAACTATATACAAATGATAAATGGACTGAGAAAGAAATCAGAGACACAACATGTTTCATAATAGCCTCAAATAATACAAAATATCTTGGGATGACTCTAACCAAGTGAGTAAAGACTTGTATAACTAAAAACTTCAAGTCTTTGAAGGAAGAGATGTCAGAAAATGGAGACATTGCCCATGGTCACGGATCAATACAATTAGCATAGTGAATATGATCATCCTATGAAAACCAATCTACAGACTTAACACAATCCCCATCAAAATTCCAACACAATTATTTACAAACATTGAAATGAAAATTCTCAACTTCATATTGAAAAACAAAACAAAATAAAATTGCCTAAAATAATCATGAACAATAGGAAAACTGCTGCTCTCCCCCCAATTTCTGATTTCATGTAAATGGAGACAGAGCTTTTTGTCCTGTCAGTTCCAAAACACCAGGCTGTAGTAGGTAGCTGTTCCAGCTTTGCCCTAGAAGTACCACCCCCATTGAAGCTTCTGGTAAGGCTGGGCTGAGAGAGGAGCTCTTAAGACCCAAGATCCAGATGTGCCAGCTCTCTTGGTTCCTGTGTCCTGGACGCTGGAGGTAGACTGAGCAGAGTTCTCCAGAACATGGTTGGACTGCACTACATCTTTTCTGGACCCTGCAACCTATCCCTTTACTTGTGAGTTACCCCACAAAATAAAACTCCCTTTTAACTATGTGGAGTTGCCTTAATATGTCCACCAATACCAGACAGCCACTTCCCAAATTACCACACAGAGGCTTGCATTAATTATAAATGCTTGGCCAATGGCTAAGGCTTATTACTAACTACCTCTTACATTTAAATTAACCCATTTCAATTAATCTGTGTATCACCACGTGGCCCATGGCTCGTTAGTTTTCTGGTATCTTGTTTCTTCATTGACTGGCTCACATCTCTCAACTCCATCCTCTCCTTCCCCTTCTTAGTTTGTTTTTTCTGCCTAACCTTATCCAGCCTTGTCATTGGCCAAATAGCTTTATTATCAAGCAATGAGAGCAATACACATTCACAGCATACAGAAGAATCCTCCCGCAGCTATTTCAAGTTGTAGTACAGAGTAATAGGAATTAAAAAAAAAAAACATGGTATTGGAATAAAAACAGACAGGTTGATCAATGAAATCAAATTGAAGACCCAGCTGTAGCCAGAGTTTTTCTTTTCCACCCACTAGCTCCCAAATAATCAACATGGAGACGTAATATTAATTATAACTAGCTCTTACAACTTAAATTAACCCATTTTTATTCATCTACATTTTGCCATGTGGTGTTATCTCTCTTGACTCTTGTAACTCCTGTTTGCTCTTCTTGTCTACCTGGCAACTCCTCAGACTCCATTCTTCTTCTTCCCATGTCCCTTGTTTGGTTTTCCCATTTGACTTTACCCTGTTCAGCTATTGACCAGTCAAATTCTTTGTTAACCCAATCACAGTGACATATATTCACACAGAATAAAGGAATATTCCTCACTCAGACATAAATCCATACATATATGGACATCTGAGTTTTGATAAAGAAACCAAAAATACACACTGGATAAAAAGGAAATATCTTCAACAAATGTTGCTGGCCTAATTGGATGTCTGCAGGTAGAAGAATGCAAATAGTTCCATATTTATCAACCTGTCTAAAACTCAAATTCATGTGGATCAAAAATAACATAAAAACCAGATACAGTTAACTTGATAAAAAAGAATGTAGGGAATAGCTTTGAATACACTGGGACAGGAGATGACTTTCTGAATAGAACACTGATAGCACAGACACTAAGATCAACATTTCATAAATGGAACCTCAAGAAACTGAACAGCTTCTATAAGGCAAAGAACATTGCAAATCAGATAAAGTAGCAGCCTACAGAATATGAAAATATTTTTACCAACCCCACATCCAATACAGGACTAATATCCAAAATATATAAAGACCTCAAGAAACTAGATATCAAAAAGGAAAAAAAAACAAATAATCCAATTAAAAAATGGGGTAGAGATCTAAATATGGAATTCTCATAGAGGAATCTCAAGTAGCTCAGAAACACTTAAAGACAGGTTCAACATCTTTAGCCATCAGGGGAATGCAAATCAAAGTTACTTTGAGAGTCCATCTTACACCTGCAGAATGGCTAAGTATTGCCCCATTGCTGAGGACAACACCCACACAACTTATTAAATCTGGAGACACTGATGCCTAAATGGAGCTCTAACCATTTTAGAGCTCTAGTTCTATGTATTTTTAGTGTGGGAAAGTACTTTGCAGGCTAATAAAAGGGAAATACATACAACAACCCTGCCATAAACCTCTAGCCTACAATCTGTCCATCTTACAAACTATGCTAGGGCAATGGTGAAACAGAATTTGTGGAAAAAGCCAACCAAAGTCTGATTTGATTTGTTTCCTTCTCCGTGAAGTGAACCTATACTGACACTCCCTGTGTAACAAGAAACCAGAGAATAGATAGCCCAGAAACATAGGGTAAAACCAAACTTCAAGTAAAAAAAAAATCAATAAAATGATTCCTAATGATGTTCTGCTATACTCACAGATCAGTGCTTTATCCAGACAATATCAGAGAGGCTTCCATGGCAGTAGAGGGAATCAGATGCATAGACCCATAGCCAGACATTATGTGGAGAGAGAGTCTAAGTTGGAGGTCTCCATCAAATCCCTCCCCTCAGAGCTCAAGAAATCTTGTAGAGGAGGCAAAAACATTTAAGAGTCAGCGAGGATGGAAGACACCAGAACAAGGCCTTCTAAATCAACCAAGCAAGGTGGTTATGGACTCACAGAGACCTAAGCAGCAAGCACAGGACCTACATGGGTCTCCACCAAATCCTCTGTGTATATATTATATCTATTCACTTAGTATTTGGGATTCCAGACTATGAGAATGAGTGGGTCTCCAACTCTTGTGCCTGTTCTTAGGATCTTTTTTCCTCCTGTTAGATTGCCATGTCCAACTTCAACATGATAGTTTCTGCTTCATCATATTGTATCTTATTTGTCATGTTTGGTTCTTAACTCTCAGAAACTTGTTCTTTTCTAATGATAGACAGAAATGGAATAGATCCAGTAGGGAGGAGATGAGGGGAGGAACTGGGAGGGGTAGAGAGAGGGAAAAGTATAATCAGGATATATGAGAAAAAAACTTTATTTTCAATAAAAGAAAAATAAAATAAATAAATGATATAAAAAGAATATTACATATTTTATTTTTTGTTGACTGCTTTACATAAAACATGACCTAAGCTTAATATACTAATGATGATGAGGAGCCTATTTATGCAGGGTCTTTAGCTTCCTATGTTAAATATTTTCTAGATTCAATAGTAATTCTCTTTGGCCACCATTATGTACGTCTTCACTAAATTAGCAATTGGAAATTTACTGCAAAATGAAAATTAATGATCTAATTTCAAAGTTATATCTATTTGAAATTTGCTGATCCTGAATTATGAATACCGGAAACCTACATTATTCATGTTCTTTATATCTAATGTAATGTTCCCTTTCTGATCTGAAAGACTGAAGCTAGCATTATTCCAACTTATATTTTGTCACCTCATAAAAACACTCCTATAACAATTAGAAAGAAACAATTTATTTGGAGAGATAAAATTATAGACTTTAGTCCAAGGAATTAAACATTATGTTGAAGGAACATAGAATGACAAATGCCCACATTAGCTTACATATGGTAAAACCTATAAAGAATGATCCATAAATTGTATTACTCTGCATGTAGAAAGCATACATTCGTTCAGAAGGAGATGAAATGGGAAACTGAAGGCTAGAAGAGATGGAGAGAACTTGTGTAAGAAATTATAATGATTAACCACAATTAAGTATTAATTTGGGTGCTGTCTTATTAAAGTTGTCAGTAGAGGAAAGAAAACTACTAATGACTACTCCAACTAATTATAGAGAGCTAATTTACTCACCAAGGTCTTTGGCATTAAATGTTCCACCCTACAATGGCATCCTTTTAAACATGTCACAAAGCAAAGGTATAATTTCCTTACTAAATAAATAATAGTTGCGACAAGAAACTGTTAAAGATACTGAATCTTACAGCTCTAAATCCCAGAAAATCATAATTACACATCAGCTAACACTCTATTTCCTAATCATTGGGAAAATTTCTAGAGCATCCAGGTTTCAGATTCAGCTAAGAGATGTAACAAATGTCTTTTACTATGGGTTATTTTTCTATGACAGGCAGGTGTCAACCCTTGCAATTGAAAAAGATCAAACAGCTGCTGCCCTTGCCTTGTAGCTATTAACATTTCTGTAAACAGTCTTTCAATATTTGAATAGTTGCCAATTTAAAAAAAATGTTTATTCAGATTATCTCTACAGTCCATAAAGGACCTCAAACAATCACCTGATGTTTGGAAATTCTATGTGATGTAAGGACACATTACCGAAAGTTTAATTCACACTCTGGAAGCATTCAAGAGGTTTGATTTCTTAACAGCTTGCTAAGAAATCAAACCAAAACAAAAGTTATCATTCTATTAAAAGCCTTGAAAATCACAAATAAGCCTTACCATAATAACTAAGTGGCCACATCATATCAGAGTAAGATCCTCCTAGCAGGAAGATCCTGGTTAAGAATAAATAAAACCCATCTATACTGTACCAGCTGTCTTTCTATTGGCTTTTGCATTCAGTTACCAGAAGTATGAACACTGCACAACCTAGGCAGTACCAAGGAAGCCTTGTCCATTCAAGGCTACAATGGTAGCTTTATGATGATGTAAAACTACGCATTGGCTGAATGATCCTCCTAACAACTATTTAGACAACACAGCATGGTGTAACTAGAAAGACATTAAAATATGTTAATTTAAAAACATTTAAGTTGTACCATGAATTACTGTTTATTGTCATTGATAAACTAATAAAAGGAGATAGAAATATTAATTTAATGACATACTTGGGAAACAGATTTGCTAGGAGGGCAGGGAAGTAGTTTCAGGAATTGATTCATAGTAGGTAAAAAGGATAAATAAGAAAAATGTATGAAAGTATATTGTAGCCAGAAGTTTCTCTGGTCCTGCCCAGACCTGTGGTCTGATGAATCTCTCCCACCCATGTCTCACAACTGCTTATATTGTTTATAAATTTTATGACCTATGGGTCAGGGTTCTTATAACTTAACTCAACACATTTCTATTAATCTGAATGTTGCCACATGGCTGTGGCATTACCGGTCTGCTGGCATCTTATTACTCCTTGGGTGACAGGGTGGCATCTCCCCAACTTCACCCTTCTTTCTCTCATCTTTAGTTCAAATGTACCACCTAACTCTATCCTACCATGCCATAGGCCAATGCAGCTTTATTTATCAACCAATCAGAGCAATACACATTCACAGCTTACAGAAAGACATCCCACTCATGCACCAGGGACAAATCCCAATCCCACTGCCTGGGGGGCCCCTAAACAGTTCAAGCTAAACAACTGTCTTGCCTATCTAGAGGGCCTAGTCCAGTCCCATGGGGGATCCACAGCTATTGGTCCACAGTTCATGAGTTTCCACTGGTTTGGCTGGCCATATCTGTATGTTTTCCCATCATGATCTTGATGTCTCTTGCTCATAGAATTCCTCCTCTCTCACATCAATTGGACTACTGGAGCTCCCTGGCTCCTGGCCTTGGATCTCTGCATATGCTTGCATCGGTTACTGGATGAAGGCTCTATTATGACAGTTAGAGTATTCATTAATCTGATTACCTGATTAGTTCAGGCACCCTCTTGATTATTGTTAGTAGTCTAAGATGGAGTCATCCTTGTGGATTCCTGGGAACTTCCCTAGCACCCTGTTTCTTCCTGTTCCCATGATGTCTTCCTTTATCATGGTATCTCTTTCCTTCTTCTCCCATTCTTTCCCTGTTCCAACTTGAACCTCCCATTCCCTTATGTTCTCATCCCCCATTCCTTGCCCTCCATTACCCTCCTTCAACCTCAGTTTGCTCATGTGGATCTCATCTATTTCTTCTTCACTGGGAGATCTATGTGTCCCTCTTATGGTCTTCCTTGTTAGCTAGCTTCTCTGGAGCTGTGGGTTATAGTTTGGTTTTCCTTTGCGTTACATCTAGTATCCACTTATGAGTGAGTACATACCATGTTTGTCCTTCTGAGTCTGGGTTACTTAGGATGATATTTTCTAGTTCCAACCATTTGCCTGAAAATTTAATAATATCATTGTTTTTTACTGTTGAGTAATACTCCATTGTGTATATATGCCACATTTTCTTTATCCATTCTTCGACTGAGGGGCACCTAGGTATATGAATAATGCTGCTAGGAACATAGTTAAGCAGGTATCCTTGTGGTATGATCAAGCATTCCTTGGGCTTTTTGGAGTCCAGTGCCTATGGTGGGACACTTTGTGTAGCCTTGGTGCAGTGGGGAGGGGTTTGGACCTGCCTCAACTGAATGTACCAGGCTCTGCTGACTCCTCATGGGAGACCTTGCCTTGGAGGAAGTGAGAATGGGGGGTGGGTGGGAAGGAAGGCTGGGGAGTGGAAGGAGGGAGGAGAGGGGTATCTGTGGTTGGTATGTAAAATGAATAGAAAATTTCTTAATAATAAAAATAAAGAAACTAGTTTAAAAATAAAAAAGAAAGGCACCCCACAGCACTTCCTCTTTTCTGTCTAACCAAGTAGGAAGGTTTTAACTTTAATACAGTAAAATTACATATAACAAAACAATTATCAAGCAAGAATTACAGTTATAATATCTAGTCTATTTGTATTTGGCAAAATTAAAGAAAATATTCTATCATCTATCCTATTTTTGTGAATCTAAAGTTTCACATCTAATTTTTCTTTTTTCATAACCGAGGAAAATTAATTATAACTATCTAGTCTTCAACTACATCAAAGACCCCAGAAGGATATAATATTACCTGAGTAAACAGGAAGTGCATTGCAAGCAACTTCCAAAGTTCTAGAAATGATAGAGACAGTCTGCTGTCTGAAAAGTCACCCAAAGTTCCTCTGCAATGTTGGAGCATCCATCTTAAGCCTATAGGCCTAGCATCTCCCAGTTGCTTCTCCCTGTGTCCTGTAGAATGTCTGGCAGTCTCCTCTGTAAAGCAGGAACCCAAAGGACCATTTTGCCTTGTTCTGGCAAAATTCAGTGGTCATTTTTCTAAGGGTCCTGTATGTCCAGTTTATACAACATAATGTCAAACAGTCCATGCAAGAGCAATTTCTTGCACAAATGGCTAATTTTTGTCATAATGAAAGCAAGGAAGAAGGGTCAGGAGCCCCTTCTTCCTACTGCGTGCTTCCTGGTCTGATCAAACTACCAGGTAGATTTGCTCCTGGTCAGAACAGAGGACAACTTCAGCTGTTTACTCAGTTCTGTATTTGTGAATGCATACCCTCAATTTATATCTTAATAAATCCCTATTAACCATTTAAAAAATAAAAGAGGAGAGAGATGGCTCAGTGGTTAAGAGCACAGACTGATGTTCCAGAGGACCTGGGTTAAATTCCCAGGCCCTGGTGTCTGATGGGAAGCAGGAAGTAGGAAAAGAAACATCATGACCCCTCTCTCCTCTCCTTTTAAGAGGTCAAGTACAAAGGCAGGAAGCACCACCTCCTTTCTGCCCTATAGCCCAAGATCATGGGTGGAGCAAATACCACTACAATATATCACTTAAAGAAATAGTATATATTTAAATTTAAAAAATTCTTCATGAAGAAAATCAGTTACAAGACTGTGGACTAAAGGGAAACAATTAGCACACATATTAATTATATTAGTATAATTACAAAGAGACTAAGGAATTGGTAAGAGTAAAAACAAATTAAAAGAAACCAAATGATCACCCCTATGGAGCAGATTGTGTGTGTATGTGTGTGTGTGTGTGTGTGTGTGTGTGTGTGTGTGTGTGTGTGTGTGT
>CABHPR010128581.1:0-19117 GCA_902168415.1 Peromyscus melanophrys | reverse complement strand
TTTTTTTTTTTTTTTTTTTTGGTTTTTTGAGACAGGGTTTCTCTGTGTAGCTTTGTGCCTTTCCTGGAACTCACTTGGTAGCCCAGGCTGGCCTTGAACTCACAGAGATCTGCCTGGCTCTGCCTCCCGAGTGCTGGGATTAAAGGCGTGCGCCACCACTGCCCGGCCACATAAGTCCTTCTGATGACCTTGTTTCTCTGGTTCTTCCTTGTGTTCTGCTTAACTGGGGCAGCTGTAGCTCTGTCCTGTTTGTTTTCTATTAATCTGACACTTTTAACAATGTTGGTCGTGTAGCATGATGGGTCTTCACTCCTAAGGCTCTGCTGCTTCTGTAACTGGCCTTCAGGAGACATAGCAAAGTCAAAAAGGAAGGAGAAAGGCTTTCTTTCCTAAAACATTTGTTTTTATTGTTTTAAATTATGTATATATGTTTATGAGTACAGGTGACCTTAGGGACCATGGAGCTGGAGGTATAGCAGGCAGCCCTACATGGAAACTGAACTCAGGTCCTCTATAAGGACTGTGACATCTCTTCTCTCTCGAGAAAGGCCTTTTGCAACCTCCTACTGGAAATCTCAATTGATCCTTTGGCTTGAGAGCTAGAGAATTTCTCTGTGAGCTTCTGCCTTGTGGTAGCCAAGGCCACAGTTGGTGGTTGGAGGAAGCTGCTGCCTTCAGCTCTTTCTGCATTAGAAGTGATCTGTATTTCCAGGCTTTCACTTCACTGCCCCCAAATGAGTGAAAGCTGCACCAGTATTCCATACCAGTCTTCCTTTCTCAAATTCAAAATCTCAATTAATCGAATTAGCATTTTCAAAGATAATTCATCATGCCTTCTCTCTGTAACTGATTACAATCTTTAGAAAGATCACCTTTGTTGTGTAACAAGTCTTTTTCTGTTCCACCAACCAGCTCCCAAATAACAACATGGAGACTTTTTATTAATTATGAAAGCTCACTATAGTTTAGGCTTGTCCCACTAAGCTCTTATAACTTAAATCAGACCATTTATACCAATCTATGTTCTACCACATGGTTTTTACCTTTATCCCATTCTGTGTGTATGACTCATTCTCCATCTGGCTGGCTTCTCTGCCTCTCTTCTTCCTTGAGTCTTCTCTGTGCCTGGAAGTCCCACCTATACCTCCTGCCTAGCTATTGACCATTTAGCTCTTTATTAAATCAACCAGAAGGCACCTTGGCAAAGATACATCTTCACAGTGTACAAAAAGATTATTTCACAACATTTTCCCCCTTTTTTCTAAATAAAAAGGAAAGAGTTTAACTCTAACACAGAAAAACTATATATAATAAGAACAATTATCAAGTAAGAATTATATTCATTCATAATGTCCAGTTCATTTACATTTGGCAAATTCAGAGAAAATGCTCCATTATCTATCCTATCTTGGTGAGTCCAAAGTTTTGTACCTAATTTACTTTCTATTATAACTAAGGAAAACTGTAACTATAACTAATCTTCAACCCCATCAGAGACCTGAGAAGGTTTTAATATTACCGGAGTAAACAGGAAGTGCAGAGCAAGCAACTTCCAAAACTAAGAAATGACAGAGATATTTGGCTACCTGAACAGTCCACCCAAGGTTCCCCTGCAATGTTGGAGCATTCCTCTTCAGCCTATGGGCTTAAAATATCTGACAGACTTTTCTGAGAAGCAGGAATTTTGAAGGACTGTCCTAACTTGTCTTGGAAGAGTTCGGTAGTTGCCTTTTTGTGTGTGTCCTGCTTGTCCAATTTGGACAGTATACTGTGAACAGTTGAAACAAGGGCAGTTTCTTTGCCCAGTGGCTAACTTTGCCACAAATGAAAGCAACTCCACATGGAGGTTCTTTGATGCTCATCATATACTCTTTTGAAGTAAATTGGTGCTGCCAGGAACAGATGTGTCTCATGGTCATGAAAAGACTTATTTTATTAAAACATTAAAAAAGTCATATTCTGTAGGCCTCTGAAATGTTTGAAGACTATATATATCTGTTTGACCTTGAAAACATACCTACATGACTACAAGTCTGATTGTTATATATGACTAACTACTAACCTATATTTCTTAATTATCTTAAACAGCTTGTAATAATATCCTTTAAGGACTAGCACTTTACATTACATTTTAAAATGAGCTGCATAGGTACAGTATCTTAAGCAAGAGGAGAAACATATATACAATATAAGAAAAATGACCTTGAATTTGTATCAATATACAAAAATACCTTATACAAAAGAAGAAGCATGTATACAGTATAACAAAAATAAACAAATTTGTATCAATATATAAAAATTCATACCAATGTAAAATATTTCAGAGTAATATTTGCTTTTTAAATGTAAAAGTAGAATCAATATTCTACTCTTTTATCTTAGCAATCCTATATCCCCTTTTTTTTCCTTCAGAAAGAGATCCCTGAATCTAATCTCCTTTGTTAAACATTTTTCCTGACCATGACCAGCAACTTTTAATCAATCTCCCTAAATGATGACAAATATCTATAATCTACCAAATGACCAAAAATACCCATTATACCTATTGGGAATGTGAGCATCATGTTCTTTATACTGCTTCCTGTTGTCTGGGGAGGTTGGCAATTTTAGGAGACCATGTGAAAATTGGGATTATGGTCAAGTCCTGTGAGAGCTAGCTGTATTATTTTTTGTTTAGTCTTTGTGTGATGGGAAAGTATAGTGCTTATCTGAAGTCTTGGCTGAATAGTCTGTAAGGCTGTACCATCTTAGCTTGCACCTTTGAAGTTGTTTTGGATGCATAATTTTGAAGAAACTGCAACAGAGGCATTTTGAAGCTGGATAACCTGAGGTACTTATCTTTATTGGTGTCTATTACATTTTTTTCTGAAAACACATAACTTTTAAAGGTAGCATATATATTTGCATTAACATAAGTATGAAATATGCAGTGTGTACAATTCAGTTAAGGATGAGTTTTTCTTTTATGTTTGAGCATGTAAAAGGCATCTTAACTCTATAACTTTATAAGTTTATCTGGTCTGTATAACCAAACCTTTATCCATGCCATATGAATGGATAGCATGTAATAACAAATCATGAGAACTCTGTGGCCAAAAATATTTATCATGTCTTATACAGTCTCAGAGTGGTTTCCATAGTAGAGGGATTAGCATATTTATTACCTGTCCTGTAGTCTTTCTTGGTATCTTTCTTCATGTCTATAGCCAAGATTTTCAGGAGGTCTCTCTGATCTTCATTAATTTTGAAGAGAACCATAACTTTTTGTTTCCTATGGAAAGAAAGGCATAACCTCTCCCTCAATGCAACACATTTCCTGACTTACATTTTACAGTGAATACATTGATAAAATATCTAGGCTGGTTTAATTCAGCAGTCCCTTTCATAAACCAATGTCTCTCAGCTGTTGCTGTTCTCTCATCAGCTTTCAAAAAATTCAAAGTTAATAAAGTACTATACAGGATCTAGATGCTCTAGGTGTTTCCCATCTTTACATTCCATTTTTATATTGCTTTACTCTTTCTTTAAAGACTTTATTTTATTATTTTTAAACTAGTTTTTGTATGACTGTCTATACCTATTTTCTTTAGCATCTAAGCACATTTTAAAACATACTGTACCTTTTTAGAGTTTTTTTTTTAAATGTGTCTGATCCTGGCTTTGCTAAGCACCTGTAGCATTCTCTGAATGTGAGACAAGCCTTAAACCTGCCATGCATAACTGTACTGGTGGCTAGCTCTGTACTGCTCAGGTTTGTGAGAACTGAGCCTTAGGCCTGTGGCCCTGGCTGGGAGCAGCATTTACCTGACCCAGTTTGGGAATTCACTGAGCCCACACTCTTTGTATTTAGCATGCCTGCTCACTACACAGCAGCTATGTAGCTGTAAGCTGTAAACACTGGGTTACTAGGAAGTCATGTCCTTTAGTTTTTTAAAAGATTTTTTCCAGGCCCTATATGGAAATATGTGCCCCAAGTTGGGTGCCATAAATAATGAGTCTTTTTCTGTCCTACCAGCCTGCTCCCAAATAACAACATGGAGACTTTTTATTAATTATGAAAGCTTGCCATATATCTTAGGATTGTCTCACTAGCTCTTATAACTTAAATTAACCAATTTATATTAAATTTATGGCTTTTACCTCTATCCCATTCTGTGGTCTGACTTGTTCTGCATCTGGTTGGCTTCTCTGCCTCTCTTTTTCCCAGAGTCCTCTCTACCCCACCTATAACCCCCTGCCTACCTGTTGGCCATTTAGCTCTTTATTAAACCAATCATAATGTGCCTTAGCAAAGACACATCTTCGCAGTATACAAAAAGATCATTTCACAACAATATTATTCTGATACTTCTTTTCCCAGATGATAAAGAAGTGGCTGAAAAAGCAAAATTTGATAATCACTAGCAGTAGCACAGAATTTTAAGTATGTAAGTTCTTTACAATACACAGGTGCTAAGGTGGCTTGGAATTCAGTGAAGGTAAACAACTAGTGTGACGTTTATCTCCATATTTCTATAGGTTAAACAGGGGCGTCATAGCTGACTGCATAGATCTTCTGATTCCAAGGTTCTTTTTAAATCATTTTTCTTCTTCCTTTTATCTTTTTCCATTTTATTTGTTTTTTGAGCATGTGTGTGAGCATGCACATGCCATGAGAAGGTCAGATAACAACTTGTAGGAGTCAGGTCTTTCCTTCTGCCATATGAGTTACAGAGATCAAACTCAAGTCATCATCCTTGGTATCCAGTGACTTCCTTTACTTGATGAGCCATCTTGCCAACCCCTGACCTCAATTTTCTGACTCAGTTCCTGGGATACTACTCTTTCCTTTTGTGAAATGTAAAATGCACATGAGGAAGTTCTTCTGTGGAACTATTATTGTATTATCTTTTTTTGTATCATGTTCAAAGGTTATATTTAATGGTAGGGTGTTTTTAACAAGTATCATTTATTTCTTTGTAGTTCTGCATTTCATTTTCTTTCATCTGAATTTCTGTGTGGGGTATATTAAAATGTTAACATCTTGAATAGCAGGAGCTGTGCCAGGTTTTGTAGGTCATCTCAACTTTGGTTATAGCTGATCTCACTGTTGCTATGAGAAAAAAATCTATAATAAGATTCCATCTGCTTTTATAATTGCTCAAGAAAAATGCATTATTGATATCATTTAGATAAAGTTGAGTTCAAATGAAATCATCCTGATAAAATTATTACTTTCAAAGCTTGCTTTTTGTGTTTCAACAATATCTACTCTAATGCTTCCTACCATATGCTGTGCTTGTGAAGCTGTGTATATATATTTCTATACAAATCTCTATTTCTATATCATCTATTATTTAACAGTCTATAGTTTATCTATTTGTCTATTTGTTTAAAAGAAACCTCAATCATTTATGGAAAATCTTTTCTTCACAGTGAAATTCAGACCTCCCGTGCATGCTGAGAACATGGACATGCATGTCCATCATTTTTCTTCCTAGCAGGATAAATAAAACCTCTGTCACAAATGAGCCAAAAAGATGGAAGTCACAAATTTATCAAAAATACTGTTTTGCTTTGATTTTGTCTTTCTAAAAATATTCTCTCGTCTCTTTATTTTTAAGATGTTTTATTGTAGAGAGAATTCATTAATCACACCCAAAGGTAATTTTGTTGTAGATAAATGACACATACGATCCCTCTTCTGCAACTGAAACGTTCAAGTCACTTTGCATCCTTAACAGTTCTTCAGAATTCAGAAATCCAAGTCACCCCACACTGCGGAGTGTTTGGAGCTGAATTTTGTTCTCTCTTCTTCCTTGGTAGGGTTCTGCTGCAGGCTGGTGACTGTCAAAGGAGGAAAGAAAAAGGTTATATATTTATCAAAGTATTTTAACATCAGTTTAAATCACAATTCCTGTACCTTTATACAGCAACTACAGGCTAAAAGCTTGAATATGTAATAGTTGGGTGTGGTTGCTCATGCTTTGAAATATCAGCACTGAGAGCCCGAGGCAGAGGATTGACCTAAGTTTGAAGTCAGCTTTGTCTACAATACTGAGTTCAAGGCTGGCTGAGGCTAGATACTGAGACCCTGTCTGAAAAGAAGGACTTACCCCGAAAGTTGATATAAAGATCAATGAAGAAAAGATTATATTTAATGAGGAAACAAGGAAAAGTTTGTTTGTATGAGTATATTTGTGTGTGTGAGTGTGTGTGTGTGTGTGTGTGTGTATGTCACTGTGTGTGTGTGTGCATGAAGAAATGAGGAAAACTATGGGGTAACCAAACTGGTTTGAAAACGCTTGAAGAAAAGGAAGCTAACTTCATAAGTAATTGCTTTTTAAAAATTATGTCTTTGGGGGTTGTTTTACTCTTAGACAAAACCATATGCATGATTGTCATATGCTAAAGTTTGGGCCTAATCTACAGAGATAATAAATGAAATAATGGTTCATCCCTAGGTTTAGTCTGTCAGCGTTCCAGTTTTGATGCTGAGAAGCCATGTGGTCATCCCGCTGTGATGGTTCCTAAGTTTTGACAATTTTCCCAGCACTGCCTTTGCATAATATTTTATTTCTCCTTTTTCCTTCCTTCCTCCTCCTCCTTCTCCTTCCCTCCTCTCTCCTCCTCCCTCTTCTCTTCTTCCTGTTCCTGCTCCTCCCCGTCCCATTTGTTTTTCTATTATTTTAGACGAGGTCTCATGTGGCCTCAAACTCTCTATGTCACCAATGATATCCTCAAACTTCCAATTCTCCTACCTCTCTCTCCTAATTCCTGGGATTAGAGGCTTGTGCCACCACACTCTGGTTTACGCAGTGGATCAAACCTGGGGAGTGTTTTGCTGTGTTGATTTTCTGGTATTGAGGGCTGAGGAAAGATGACAGGTTGATTGGAACGTTCAATGATGGCATCACACGTCTTGAGCTTGCGGTAGCCGTTAGTGAGAAAATTTGTGAGTTTTGAGCACCCCACACTGCGGCACTTCTCTTGGTGTGTCTAACGTTCTTTTCCCCTCTTTCTTCTTGGCCCTAAGTTTGGGTGCTAGAGAGTCTGCTCCCCAATCCACTCTGCTGGAGTTCAAGTGCCTTCCAGGTAGTTCTCTCTGGCAGTCCTCTTCATAACTTTCTGTAGTCCAAGCTGCTCCTCCATTCTGTAAGATCCCTATCTGGTGAGGAGGAACTCCATGGGCACTCTGCCTATTCAGACTTCAGAATGCAGTACAGTGCCAGTACAGAAGTAATTCCTGTTCTTCCTACCACCTAAGCAGCTTCCTGTACACAACAGGCCCTGGGGGATGGCAGACACTGGTTCTCTCATGACTTCAGTATAGCCTGTGATCCCTTTAAATCATTAACCACTCCTCCCTCCAGGTGCATGTGACTAGTATGGTAACCTTTCACCATAGACATTCTTCTTATAACTCATCATCCTAAATTGCCATACATTTAAGTATTCTGAATGTGAATATACCTAAAATGTACTTTCCAATTACTTTACTTGTCAATTTCTCCTGAATATGTATTTGTTGATGTCACCTCTTACATTGCCGTGACTTCCAATCTTCCTAAGATCTCAGATGAATCTTCCAATTTTATAGTCTGAAATACTACTTTCAGGTGATGGGAAGTACCTGGACACTGTCTGACCGATATTGTGCATATTCTAATTGTCCCACAAATGGTTTTACCTGCTTATTTTGGAAAATTGCCTGAAGACTCAAAAATTATCTGTCTGACCTGGGGCCTATGTGTAGAGGCTTAATGTGAGGTATGCAGGAGGCCTAGAGAGGCAGGTGGCAGTCCTGTGTCTTACCCCAAGTCCTATCTAAAAATATATTAAATAATTTTATGTCTACCCTACCCTACTCTACTTGCCCTTCTTGTGTAGATCTTTTATGTGTTTTCTGATTATAGCCATTCTCAGCATTCCACTTACCATCATAGACTATAATATTCAGAGGGGAGAATTTAGTGTGCTTTACTACAGATTTCTCTTACCTCTGGATAATGATTTCCTTGAAGAGAGGAACTGTATTATGCTCATTATTTACTCCAGCTCCAGCAGCTAGCCTAATGCATGATGTATAATCAATATGGGATCCCTGCACAATTGCCTGAGACAAAGAGGTAAGCATGCAAAGAGAGCGTCCCTAAGGCTGGAGCTTTCTAGCAGGGGCTTTGTCTCCCTGCTTACCCCTTTCAGAGGGATTGAGATGAGGAAGTCAGGGAGGAAGGAGATAGAGCACAACATCTTTAGAACAGCCTTTCTTCTGCAGAGGTGGCTCCTTCACCTGCTCCCTGTGCATGTGTGTGTGGGGGATGGGTAGGAAAAAGTTGGACAATTATCCGTAAATTTTTTGAGAAATCATTGTATTGTATGAATAGATGCTGCCTTATTTGATATGCTGTCTTAGGCTGAACGGGTCTTTATTCAAAGCTGTATTGTCATCTTTCATTGTGTATAGATTCATGTTTAGAATATACTCAAGGAATTGAACAAAATGACCCTTGCTTTTCACCAGCCTAGCCTTGGGTTGTTTAATTTTTTTCTCCGTTGGGTTTTCTTCCCTTCTTTTAGCTTTTCTTTTGTGTCCCAATAAGTGTTTTGAAAAGGTTCCTTTTAATTTTTCCCCTTTCTGTACTAAATGCAAAAGCAAACAGCAGCTCCCGTTTAAAATGTGGACACTGTTATCACCCTAGCTATTCTCTTCTCTCCCAATGATTAGAGTTCACTGCTGGAGAGCATGCCAATAGGATTTTTTTCTAGAAGTGAATTTTCATGGTATTAACTTATGCAATTACATATAGAAAGGAAGGGTCAAAATATTCTAAAGGGAGAGAGAAGCTACACTATTAAGAAGACCAATGTGATGGTCTTTAGGAAGCATTCATCCCTTCTAGGCAGTGCTTCCTGAATTTACTGTGGGACTTGTTTTATTGACCAAAGCTATCACTGTGATCCACTTCCTTAAAACGCTAATTAGGTGCCATTGAGGAATTCTTGAATTGGTTCCTGGGGGCCATGAAGTATCTTTTAGTAGCACATGTGTAAACTGGAGGCAGAATGAGTGTGCATTCTTCATTCTGAGAGTTATTCATAGTAACTAACTGAATCTGCCAAGTACTGTTCCTAACTAACCTCTCAGTAGCTTCTGGTGCACTGGATAAATGGAACCCTACAGAAGTGCCTTCAGTTTGCTTGAATTTCTGTTTTGCTTTGGTTTGTTTACTTGGTAGGGCCAGAGATGGAACTCCAGAGTTTCATTCATGATAGCAAGTGTCTAGCACTGAGTTACATTCCCAGCACCTGTCAGCCATCTATGTACATGGAATCAGCAATAGAAATCATAAAATCTACAGCTCTAAATGTGAGTAGATATTTAAATAACAGTATTGTGAAACTGATTTCATATACTTGGAAAATGTTGATAGAGTTTCTTCTCTCTCCAGTAATTTTCTAACTGTTGTTGGTTATCAACTCTGATATTTCATGTGTTATGTGTAAATTAATTTTCTAATTAGTTCAGAATATCCCAATTCATAGCACAAGAACTGTAGAAGATAATTTATTTAAAAATGCTATAAATTGTGACCATTCTTTGTCAAGAATTTCCTAGGGAAATCTACCAGATCCTCAGAGAAAGACAATGGGATCAATAAGCAAATGCCATTTGTTGCATCCAGTAGGGATCATAGGTCAACCATAAACACATTCTAGAGCAGTTATACACACTTGAAAGTCTAATAAAAGAAGATAGGAATTGTTCATTCAAAGAGATCAAGCACACAGATCAAGAGTAGTTAGGAAGAATGTACTTGCTTGTGTTAGCCAGTGTCTGCAATGATTGTTCAGGTTTAATCTCCTGTGGGGTTCTCTCATTATTTTTCTGTTGGACAGTTTCCCCTAGCCACTGGGAAGGGGCCGAAGAGAGGAAGATTCCACTGTTTTGTGGTTAGAATGGTGCCTGTAAATGACAAACTTCCTGACACAGAGGTTCCACATTCTTCATATTTCTTGCAGTTTCATGACCAGATAATATGTTTTATTGTTAAATTCACTTACCAAGAGAGCTGGTGACAAGTTCATGTCCTCTCTACCCAACATGAATATGGCAAAGGAGGCAGTTTCTCTCCACTAAGTTCAGGCTTAATTCCTAATATTAAACATCAAAAGCATGTATTCAGTGGTTAGTAGAAATACTAAATTGAAAGCTACATTTATTCCTATAAAATTCTGGAATACTTTTGAGCTGCTAAGACATCATTATTACTTTGAATTTCTCAGCTTTTTTTTTTCAGAAACAAGATTTATATTTCATAAAATTTACTTGACTGAAATTCAAGTTGGCTGTCCATGAAATACACTCAAATTTCTTTTGAATTTTTATTTTAGTGAACTCAATATAGCTAGTCAAATTAATAATTATTTCCTTACTTTTACTACATTTTTGATAGGAGTTTTTATGAGTATGAGGGAACATGGCAGAATAGGGGTTAGAGAGATTTTAAGAAACAGAAAAACAGGACACCTACTATGAGATATTGTCTTTGATATGTCAATGTAAAAACTACAGCTCTCATTTTAATCTTTAAGAGACATATTATATATAATATTACATATATAATATAATAAGATATCACTTATTCTGAAGTCATTTTGAATGGCCATTGGCCAGGGAACACAAATTTGGTTACCACAAATTCCATGTACAATGTGGAAGCTGTTTCATAAAGTTTTACAGTTTTACAGAACAAAAGAAGTCATAAATAAAGGCAAGTTTAAAAAATATTGGTAGGTACACCAGAGAGGTAGGTAAACACAATGGGGGAAGCTTTTCTATAGGCCCAACATACTATCTGATGACATTCTTAGCTTTGGGGTTGGTAGAAGCTAGTGGTCTGCTAAATTAATAGACTGCAAAAGATTTTTATCTGTTAGTCAGAAAATATTAGTTCAGACACGGAAGTGGGCATGGAATGGTATTCCAGAGGGCTAGAACAAGGCCAAGATAAGTAATTAGCCTTTATACCTGCAGCATTCCAATCTCTCCACAGTATTGAAATTTTAATGAGCCAATCTGTCTCTGTAGACACAGCTTCTTTCCATGAATTATTATTCATATATACATGTCAAAGAAGCTACACCCGTGAAATCTCAAGAATATGGTTGCCTAAAAAGACCAGAACAATGACAAGACCAATTGACAAATGAATGTGTGTGGCAAAAATCTTATGGGTGGGAAAAATCTTATGGGTTACCACACCTAAGTGAAGACCTACAGGTAATTTATGACTGTTGAGAGAGGGAGAATCAGTCTTTTCTCAGGATGAGTCTCCTGATTGGTTATCTAGTCCCAAGTAATCAGCACTAAACACATATTTATACAATCAACACTAAAGGGACTTTCTCCTTCAGCAGCCATCAAATGCCAATAGCTTTTCTGTTAGTAGTAGAACTTGATAAGTGCCTTCCCAGTCCATGCTGAGGATTTGGATAGCTTGATCTTATGTAGATCTTCTGTGTGCAGTCCGCTATGAGTGCATATGTGCATTGGCCCTGTCATGCAGGACAAATTACATTTCACTGCAGATGTCTACTACCTCAAACTCATACGGTTTTTCGATAAAACGATTTCATCTTCTGCAATGTGATGTAGATGTCCTATTTATGGCATAGCACTCCACAGTTTAACTTTGAAACAAACATTGGATTGGGCTCTATACAAAAGTAAATGAGGCTTTTTCCAATGATAAAATTACCATATGCTAGGTAATAAAGAGAGGCACAGAGGAAGCTGTTTTCATAGGTAGCCTGAGTCCTGCCCAAGTGCTTAACTGTACCTGGTCCTATGGGCACAACGATGCATGAGACATTGTTCCTGTCCCCGGTGAATTTAGCAAAAAAATATCAGCATACTGATTCACTCTTGGAGCAGAGCTCTAGCCTTTATAGGAGAATGGCAAAATGAAGGTACAGACTTCTGTCTGGCATAAGACAAACCCTAGATAGAGGATGAGGCTGGAAGGACTTTGTATGTATGTTTCCTCAAGGCTCTCATATTTTTGGAGGCCTGGTATCTGAAATCAAGTCTCTGATCTTATAGGTATTAGGAAAGAATGTTCCCTGGCTTCTGCTAACTTCCAGCAGGTGACAGTAATCCGTGTTTTCAGCATCAGACAAGATATAAAGTTCATTATTATTTATTACATAACATCACACACACACACACACACACACACACACACACACACACACACACACACACCACCTATGTACCAATTCAACCTGCTGAGTCCATTTAGTACTGTTCTTATGTATGTGTTTAGAGCTTACCACTTGCGTTTGAATAACCAATCAGGGGATCATTCCTAGAGAAGACTGTGAGCATCCATAAATTGCCTATAGCTCTTCAGCCAGGAGTGGGGCCTTATGAGATTTCCCTAAACAATGTAGGCATGTAAACTGATTTTGTCATTGTGCAAGTCTTGATTGAGATTTCATGGGTGCAGCTTTTACTATCAAACCCCTAAAGAATTTTCTGCTACTAGAAATAAAACAAACAAACAAACAAACAAATCAAAGTTGCTATAAATGTGTATCACTTCACTGGAAGACAAACTTGGCAGTGTTGTCCATGTGGTTCTGCTTTAAAATCATGAAGTATACATGAGTAAAAGGGTCATGGAATCTTCTTCCACAGTTAAAGAGAGCAGCTAAGGTTAGGTGTGTGGCAGGGGAACATTTGTATGGAGGCCCTGAAGGGCTGTTTCATAAACTTGTGAAGGGGTAAGACTGGATTGTTTTGGAGCCCCTGAAATGTTGGAGAGTCCAGAGGCCTGGGATATATACCAAAGAGAGCTGAGGACAAGAGGTAGAACCAGCCCAAGAGCAAGAAGTATGTTGGAGGCAGCAAATCCAAAGGGTCAGAGCCATTGAAGCCTTCTGACATCAGACAGGGAGCTACAGGATTGGGAGTCTGCCCTGCTGCGTTATGGTCTTGCTTTGGTCCAATATTTTCTCAGTATCCCCTGATTCTCTGCTATTGTATGTTAGAAGTGTGTAATTTGATTTTTTTTAAATTTTACAAGGGCTTTCAGTTTAGAGTTTGTCTTGAGTATCAGAAGAGATTTTGAACTTTGGGGTTTTAAAAATAGTAGAGACTGAAAGAATATGGTGAGTTTTGAAGTTGGATCAAATGCATTTTACATTTTGACATTGCCAAGAACCAATAGGGGTAAGGAAGTGGAATGTGGTGGTATGGATAATAATGACTCCCATAGGCCCATGTTTGAATACATGGTCCTCCATTGGTGGCACTATTTGGGAAAGATAAGGAGGTATGGCCTTGTTGAAGAAGGTGTGTCACTGGGAACAGACTTTGAAGTTTCAAAAGTGCTATCTTTTCCCAGTGTGCTTTCTCTCTCCCCTCCTCAAGGATCAAGATGTGAGCTATCAGCTGTTCTTGCCACCATGTCTTCACTCCCCACCGTAGACTTTAACCTTCTGAAACCATAGACTAAATTGAATGTTTCCTTTTATAATTTTCCTTGGTCATAGTGTTTTGTTACATCAATAGAAAAGTTAAGTAATACAAGTAATTAAAGTACTATTTATTCTTCATGAGACTGTAATTACTAGAGCTTAGTTTGCTATTGACTTTAAGCTTTATTACATTGTAGTCAGTTTGGGCACACAGAGTTATTTCTTTTTTTCTGAATTGGATAATATTTGTTTTGTGTCTCAGTGTATGGCCTGGGAGTATGGAGCTAGTGCATAAGAGCTCGATTCCGTGTAGTTTATTTTTATTTGCTTTTCCAAATATTCTTTCCTATTACCTCTTCCCCATTTACTGGTCCCCTTCCCTCCCTCAGGTAGTTATGCTTCCTCCCTTCGCATAGTCCCCCTTTTATATTCATGTTCTATATAAATATCAGACACATTTACATATAAAATTTAAAAGGTTTAGATTCATTTATTTTATTTTATTGTATGACCACACATATGTGTGTGTACCATGAGCATTCCATGGTGCTTATAGTGTTCAAAATATGGTGTAAAATTTCTCAAAACTGAAGCTTTGGATGGTTGTGAGCCACCATGTGTGTGCTGACAGCTGAATCTGGGGCCTCTACAAGAGCAACAAGTGCTCTTAACTGTTGAGTGAACTCTCCAGCCCTTATATATAATTTTTAATCTAGATTACATATGAGAGAAAACATTTGATATTTGTTTTTCTGAGTTTGGATCATTTCTCTAATATAATCTCTAACTTCTCCTATTTTCCTGTGGCTACAATAATTTTTATTACAGTGGAATAAAATTCCATTGTGTATATAAAACTCATTCTCCTTTTTCTTTATTTGCAATTATACTATAATTACATCTTTCCGCCTTTTCTTTCCTCTCTTCAACTTCCCTATATAGCCCTCCTTGTGCTCTTTCAAATTCATGGCCTATTTTTCATTAATTGTTGTTTCATGAATATATGTGTTTGTGTAAACATATGTCTTCTTAAATACAACTTTCTCAGTTTGTATAATGCTACTCGTTGAATGTTTTCATGACTGACCATTTGGAATTGGGCAAATAATTGGTGTGTGCTTCCCTGGCTAAGACTGTTTCTCCTCCTCTCAGCATTCTTTAGTTGCCTGTTCTTTGTATAGGGTCGAGGCCTTGCAGGCTTTCTCCCCTCCACTTCAGTATGTCTATTGTTGTCCTTGTTTAGCTCATGTTTAGACAACTATGTTGGTGAGGCTTCAAAGGTGTAGATTCTGACATTACTAGGAGACATCTTATAGCCAATTCCCTGATCCTCTGGTTCTCTTCAGATGCAGGGTGCAGAGTGTCCTGACCTAGAACTGACCTGAACATCTCCTCCCTGAGGACTAGTTTTCACAGTACCAGAAGGTGCCATTCAAACTTTCAAAGGAGGCAAGCAATGAGCAGTCCTGCCCAGCTATGTTGCCTGTGAACCACAACAAAGACTAGTATAACATATTAACCCTAAGGGTACAGTAGTGGCACTCCATACCTTGGTGGTAACCAAAACTCTCTAATTGGACTTAAGACTCACTCAACAATAGGGAAATCATGCCTCATACTGAGTTGTTAGCTAACTCCTTAGTGCTAGTGAACTCTTGGATCTAGGAGGAGAATCTACAACCTCCACTTTACTAAACCAGTATAATCTCTAACTAAATTTTGAATATTTGTCCTTTAGCCACAGATAAGTGTAATCTTCAGCCCTCATCGAGGAAACTTATCTTTTTTAACAAGGCAGGGGGAGGACAACTACAGAAAACTAAAATCAATCAAAATGCAGAGTTGTGGTTACCAATCCCAACGGATACATCTACACCTCATTTGCTTTATTCAGTCATCTCTAAAAATTTTATGTGCCAATCTACTGTCAGTGGCTTTATACATTTAAGTGTAATACAATTTAGACACCACTTTAAATGAATTGTGTTCGATTTCTAAATGAAAATTTTATAAAAGACACATTGGTTGTCTTATAATGTGACAATTCACATTCAGAGATCCTGAATATAAAAATCCTCCTTGGAGTTACCAGGTAGTAGCCTTATTTGGGGACAGTACTGCCAAGATGTTTTAATTTTCCAAAGATTTTTAATGTCTAGCATGGATTCTTCTATATATATAATGTGTACTTTCTAATGGCAATTTCATAAAATGGTTTTCAATAATTTGTTCCAAGGCAATTTATTATATTAACAAGAACCTCTGTAAAAAGACTTGCTTCGTCTTCTACTTTACTCAAAATAACTTTTCTCTTTTTCATTTAAATGCTACTTTTTATTGTTGTAACACTTGACTTTGTGCTACCTCTTGAAGTGCTTTATGATCACACAATTGGGACTGAGCTGGAACTAAATGCACCTAAGCAGAATGGTTGCTGCTCACCAAATGCATAATTATTGTCAGGAAGGCTAAAAATGTAGAGTGTCTGTCAACTTTAAAACAAGTGCACATGGGGAGCAGCAGAGGAAGACGGAAATCACAGCTGGAGGTAATGATTACTCTGAGCTTCTTGCTACAGCAAACATAGCATTTAGGAATTCACGAGCATTCCTTTTAAATGTTCAAAACTCTTTGCAAAACAAACCATACATTAACTAAAGCACTGACGGCTGCATTGCCTACACACTGAGCTGCCCATAATTTTTAGGAAGGTTTTCTTTTTTCCCCATACAACTTCAAAAGGAAGAATCGTAGATCTTTTCCTTCAGAAAAGTGTATCCAAAAAAAGGTAGAAAATAATGTGGCCATCCATTGCTTAATAACACACAGCACTTGAATTTTTCATTTCTTCAGTCCCTTAGAAGATTTGAGTTGAACTTTAGTCATATATTCCAGACAGTAACATCTTACAAAGAGGCCAGTACTTCTTAGAAACAGACCATGAACTGTCCCCTGTAAACATCACAGCAGGTGGGGAGACATCTGTGCAAGGTGAAGAATGAAAGGAGTTAGTACCATCTTTGCAGGTATTGGGTCAAAAAACTTCCAAAGCTTGACCTCGTGGTTTAGTTGTCTTACATATTTAAGCATAGTAAAAACTTTGGAAAAAGATTCCCACATAACAATTAGCACAACAACGCTTTAGGCATAGCTCCATAGAAACTCCCTAGCAAGGTAGCAAAGTATGTGTGACCTTTATAATGTGTTCTATTGGCTGATAAACAGAGCTCAGGGTAGGGCCTAAAGGAAGGATCTGTCGTAAGTATAGGATCGATTCTATTGGTGGAGTTCTATTCACTGAGAGACAAAGCCTAGGATAGGACAGATACAGTTTTCAGGATATTCATCAGATTCATGTGAGGATGGCTCCTAGTGGAATAGCAAAAGACCACCAGGTTGTTTGACCACTTTTACTGGCATTCCAGGTAACCCGACATCATCCATTCATTTCCTGCCTTTGAAGAAAATAGGCCTGCATGACTGACAACCCTGGCTTTTCCAATGCTTACTCTAAGCTGTGCTTCCTTTACTAATAAGCAAAGTTCACTGATTAGTATCTCAGATATGAAGCCTGTTGCTTCTTCCACATCGTATGTTGGCAGCGCTCTTTCTAAACCTCATTTTGTAATTCATTGACTTGCTGGTACACAGCCCACCTTCCTTCCTGCTGATGAAACTTAAGCCACATCCTTGCTGTCGACCACAGGTCGAGGATTGAGGGTGAACTCACATGTGCAAGAATCCTGATTCTTACAGTTGGGGACTAGAGTATGAGCTTCTGGCTGGGAACTACTTTTCATCCTCTCTAATAGGCCTTTGTAAATGATAAATCCTTTATAAAATTCAGACAGTATTATCCACTACACAGGACTGGCCAGAATCCATAAAACCTATCTGGAGAAATGCCAGTTTAATGTTACTGCTTTTCAGGTGAGGAAAAATAATGACCTGAATATGTAAGTAATTTGTTGAAAAAAAACAAAAAAAACAAAACACACAAGCCGGGTGGTGGTGACACATGCCTTTAATCCCAGCACTTGGGAGGCAGAGGCATATGATTCTCTGTGAGTTTGAGGTCAGCCTGGTCTATAAAGCAAGCTCTAGGACAGCCAAGGCTATTAACACAGAGAAACCCTATCTTGAAAAACCAATCAATCAATCAATCAACCAATCAATCAATCAATAAAACCAAACAAAAGCAAACCAAACAACCAAATAAACCAAACAAAACTAAAGTTGGTGTCTTTGCTGAGCAATAGTTATTGAAAAGCCTCCCAAAATTTTTTACAATATATTAAAAAACTCATGACTTAAACAGGAAAATGGTCCTTTCAGTCACAGGAGGAAAGCATCTATATTGACAGAGGACAGAGTACAGATACCCCAACTGAACTGGCTGAAATATGAATTTCTACTGACTAAGTAAAGGCTTCTTTCTCCAGGATTCTAGGATGAATTACTATTTTACACAGCTTCCCCAAAGTTCTAACACATCGAACACAGTTCAATGAAAGTGAGATGCATTGTGCATTAAGGAGACCCATGAAGGAGTGTGGAGCAGGCACTGCCGTGAGTTGTGATAAATGTGTTTTTGGTCTGGTGACCCTTACAGGTCTCTATAGGTCTACAAGGGATGAATGCCCACTAGTGAAATTGCTTTCTTCTCAGCCAATGAAGCATTACAGGCACGTAGAAGGAAAAAGATTTGATTTGTTTTATTCCAAGGATTAGAAATACACAAACTTTCTCATTCTCCTTGCATCTTTTATTTTTCTCATGGAGAATAATTATGAACTACAATATAACTCTAAAATTTATTGATAATTTACACCTGAGGGTTTCTCAATTTTAGGAAATGGGGCAGTACCATGATGAGAAGGAAGTTAATGAGGAGGATGAACTTGATACTCGGGAAATGTTTAGATTTGTTTTCTAGTATGTAGCAATTTATAGAACAGAATTTTCTGGAAAAAAAACACAAAAAATAAAACAAAACAAAACGGTTTTATTTATGGGACAGGGCTAAGTTCACACTTGTCCTCTCTAGCCTTAGTGTGATCACCACAGAAGGATGGTCAACTGGATTAGCTTTAACTGTCATGGGCACGTGTACGAAATAATTGCCTTGGAGTTTATTAGAACCAAACTGGCCAGCTCTCTTCTTTTACTGACCAGTTGTTTCTGCTTCATCATTCCTAAGTTTTCTGCAGGAGGGGCATCATCTGCCTTGAGCTCTTGGAGGATCCACTCTTGAGTGGATCCTTTGCCACTCAGGCTGTTATAGTGTACTCTGAGGCAGCAGCTAGCTGTCATCCCATGAGTTTCCACTTGATGTTCAGAGAAAACATTGCTCTAGAATTTGGTGCCCTCTTCCCCTTGTCTACACTTCCCTAACCACTATCCCATTTGGTTTCTGTGTTTGCTCATTCTAAATTCACTTATTGGGAAGCTCTTAGGCTATGCAGTACTGTCTCAGGGTGAGAGGTTTTAGGAAAAAAGAAATAAGTTTGATCTTAATGAATCCTGGCAGATGTATGAACTTCAAGTCATCCTAGCCATAATCATCATTTAATCTTGGCTCTGGTCATTGGAATGTATGTTAGCTTCTTATGCAAGATTTTAACTCTTTGTGTACTGAAACAGATCTTAAAGA